>CAUYRT010046032.1:0-33372 GCA_963574885.1 Lepilemur ruficaudatus
TCCTACCACGCAGCGTGAATGACACGGTGGGTTGTGTCGGGGTCAGAGTCCTGGTTGTAACTGTGCCCCGTAGCACGTAAGATGTCCCTGTGGGGGAACCGGGGGCAAGGGACACCAGAGCTCTTACACTGTTTCTCACAAGAGCAGGGATGTGAGACTGGGACAGGGTCGGCGGGAGACAAAGGCCCCGCAGCAGAAGTGAGCTGCCAAACGGTGGGGGGGGGGTGATGTGGGGCCCCAGCCGCCCACCTCGCCTGGCTGCCTCTCTGCACTTTCCAGCCACCCGCCTGCCTCCCACTGGCTGCCGCTGCCGTTAATGGCACCGCAGGCCTCTGCCTCTCCCCTGGTCTCTAACCCCAGAGCCTTTTCAACTCTACTTTCTTATCCGCCTTCCTCGAATTCCATCTGTCACCTCCAGCATCTGCCCTCTTTCTGGTTTCTCTTCCCGGCGGTGTCCCAGGCACCCAGTCCTGCAGATATCGCCTTCTTCCGGGCCCGGCCTCTCCACTTTGATGCTCAAGAGGTGTCAGGTCGCCGCAGGCCACAGCAGGGAATAAAACCAGGCTTCCCCAGCTCTGACTGATCAGTGCCAGGGCGCTGGGGCCTTCCCGAACCCCTGGGAGGGCGTGTTCCGCACACACTGCCCAGCCCACCCAGAGTTGCTGGCTGCACTCTCAGATCTTCCGTCCCGGTGCATTTTCAGGGACACGCTCCCCTCCGGCTTGACAAGGACCTTAAAACTTAGGCAAAGAAGGAACCCTCAGCCTGTTTCCTTTGGATGTGGGTATCGAGGTTCAGCTAGAAGTGGGGCAGCCAGAACTCAACCTCAAGACTGGCAGTCCTCTTGATGTGGCCACTCGCCGCCCAGGCTGCCTGCCTTCCCGTGGGGCTGGTCAGTGTCCCTCCGCAGGGCCACTGTCCCCTGGGCCAGCGTGCACAGTGGGTGGGAGTGTCCGATAGGAAGGGGGCCGTGACACCTCTGGGGGTTAAGGAAGGTGACGTGTGAGATGCACCGCGTCCGGGCCGTTTTACGGCCGCGTCTGCAGGGTGATTTCATTTGCTCTTCCACAGCCGTCCAGCGTGACTTGCAGGCGGGAATCGGGCTGAGTCTGTGCAGCGGGTCTGAACCGAAAGATAAACCGACCCTCGGTCTGTGTGGGAGGAGGGGACAGGATTTCCCAGGTACAGGCCCTGCAGGAGACTCAGCTTTACGAGGGGACTCTGCAGTGTTTGGAGAGATGTCACTAACCGTTTCAGGCAGATCCATCAGGGTGGGTCTGTCGGGCTGTGTTCCCTTGACAAGGAAAATAATAAAGAAAGGAATAAAAATATTGACTCGTATCTTTGAAGCACCTTTTACTCTAAGACATTGTCAAGGATGAAGGAAGAAAGGCACGTGGTCCTCTGCTGACCCAAGTTCACAGACTCACACTGCGGCTGGGGTAGGGTCTGAACCTGTTTTCTTTAGGTCTGGTTTAGAGCCGGTCTCAGCCCCGTCCCTGTGTGCCAGAGGAGTCGAGCAGGCTCGCAGAGAGAGGCAAAGATCCCCGCTGCTGGGACGAGCCTCAGCACGTTTCACGTAGGAGAAACTGTGGCCCAGAAATCAAGGTGCGCCCATAGTCTCGCAAAAACGGGAGCAAACGCCCCATCTCCCGCCTCACCAGCCTCGGGGGGACCCCAGACCCCAGCTGGGAACTGGCTCACAGAGCACAGGGGCGTCTCGGGGCTGGGGGGCTGATGTACGTGGGGAAGGGGGGATTTCATATCCCAAATGATTTTTTTTTCTTTTGAACATAGACATCTGGTGTCCTATAAATAAAATTCAAAATGTAAATATCGTAAAGCCCATTAGAGAGTGGTTTTAGGATTGGGGAGAGCACGGGTCAGTGGCTTCCCCGCCTCACCGTGGTGGGAAAACACGGCCCCACACGTGGGTGTTCTCGGCTCCAGCACGCCTGGTGGCGGCCGTGCTGCGCTGTCTGACGCATGAACATTAAAACACGGGTCAATTGTCTTATATTTATTATATTTATCATGTTGCACGAACAGTTTTAAATAGCTACCTGAAAACCTTTCTGCCTTCATTTCACATGGGGGAAAGAATACTCTGCGAGGGAGGGCCCACACTCCTCTCCACAAGAACACGAGGTCCTCCTGCGCGAGCCCGTTAAGCCCCAGGACACGCACCCGGCCAGATTCTAATATCGGGTTTTAAACGCGCCTCAAAAGACATTTTCCGTTCGAGACGTATTAAACAAGCTTTATTTAATAATGCTCAATTCGACTTATCCAATTTAAATATTTGCTCTGATCAGCAATCATTTGATCCCGGCTTCGTGCAAGGCTGAGGAATAATTTCTCTGGGTTATTTTTCTTTGGTGCTGGGCTGATTCTGGAGGCAGAAGAGCTGCTTGAGTTCCTGGCGTTTCTCTCCCCCGGGCTGCGGTGGGGAGGGAGAGAGCCGTAAAGAGCCTCCACCGAAGGCTGGTTTATGATGTTTACGATGCCTGTCCTCTTGTCTGTCTGGTTGAGGACAGAAAATAGCATTTGAAAGACTCCTCCTAGGCAGAGCACTGTAAGGAGGGGTTTTTGTTTTTAAAGTAGAACCCTAGCATGTGAAGAAATTCCCAAAGAGGTGATCCTTTTTACACATGCTCTGCTGTCTTCCCTGGGCTTGTCCCCCATTTGGGGATTTTTGTAACAGTTGTGACCACTGTGAGGTCGTCCACTGGGAGTCAAGGATACTAAGACGGCAGCCTGGAGACAGGAGAGTTATTTTCATACTTTAATTCAATATGTTTGAAAAGCGGGAATGCTGCTTTGATTTCTCCTAACTTTGGGAACATTTTCGTGTGGATCCTTCTGTTATCGTTATTATTATCGTTCTTATTTTACCAGCACGATATTTTAAAAACAAACCTTGAGTTTTGTCTTCCCAGGCTGCCCTCAAAAAATAGCCACCTTGGAGCCTGGAGCCCCGGTGCCCCTCCGGGGTGTCATAAAGCCATTCATAACGACATAAACATCTGACAGCTCCACTCCCGATGGCAGCCCAGGGCAGGTCTGCCGGTGGCGAGGGTGCAGGGAACTGGTCCGTTATCTGAGCAACCTCTATCAAGGGGCTCTGCTCCCATGCGGGAGGAGGGGTCTTTTCGGTGAAAGGAGCATTTATTAGCGCAGGGCCGGTGCCTGGTTTATGGGATCCTGGCCCGGCGGGAGGATGCCACCCCGCCCCGCCTGCAGCCTGCGTCCCGGGCCTGAAGTGTTTACCGCCGGGGTGATTTACACCGTGCAGGTGTTCGTTTGGGAAACATCTCGGCTCTGAGCTGACACGGCGATTGCGGCGGATTTGCAGACCTCGGCATTTTCCTATTCATAACGGTCCAGGGGCTAAAAAGACATTAAAAAAAAAAAGTAAAAATACTGGCCCAAAGCAGGTTCCTCTCCTGTGATTCTCACGAAGGAGGGCTAAGCAGCCGTGTTAGCTGAAGTCCCCAGCGCCTGCCCCATGGGGGATATGCGCTGTTGCTGAAATCGCCTTGTTCCTCTGACCTCGCGTCAAACGAATTTCTTCTGTCGCTCCTGCTCTCCCGCCTTTTGGTGGCTGTGCAGATCCGCAGCCAGGCCGACACCCGGGGCTTTCAAAAGGGTCCTGCTAAGAGGTTTCTGTTCTCAGCGGAAAATCAGAGTCCCCGGCGGCACCGACGCGTTTTAGAGCCCAGGGTGATGCTGGCGTGTCCCTCGTCCCTCTTCCCTCTTCCCACCGCCCCGTGCATCTGCCTCTGCTGGGTGCTGACATGTCAAGGGATTCACTTTTTAGGAGCTGCTTTCTCTTATTTTGCTCACATTTCGATGCAGGTACTGGTGTTAGTGCTTCGGCACCGGGTTTCCGCTGGGTCCCTGACACCCGCGCCGCAACGGGCAGCCTGAACCACCCCAAGAAATCAAAAATGGCTTTTTTCCTTGTGAAAAAAATATATTTTAAAATGTGTTTGGTCACACCCATCACTCGCATTTAAAGGGGCCTGGACATTTATTATATATCCATTTCTACACTTGTGCTAATCTTTTCGTCAGCGACTTCTGATCCTCTGATGAAAAAGAAAACAAATGTATTTTTGCCTCGTAGAAATGTGTGTGCATATATATATATAATTGGAGGTGAGGGAAGGATGCATACAGGAAAATTTTTAAAAAGATTCTTTGTGTTTTCATTTTTACAAAAAAACAATTTGAGTGGTCTAGAAAATAGTGGGCTGATTTTAAGAGCTCCTTTCAACTTAGCTGGTTTTCTCTCCTTGACGAAATCCTCCAAGAACAGTTCTTTTGCTTCCTTGTAAGATCTGCAGACATAAAGCACTTGGTCAAATGCAGGCAAGTTATCTGCCAGCTTTAGCAAATAACATCATCCCTTCTGCTTCGAATTCCTCATTTAAAATAGTCTTTTCAGCCAATGGTTCACATGCTAACAAATTCACTTAAGCATTCAAACTTCCCGATCATGTTCCTTTCTCCCTGGACTATAATAAATATATCAACCTCCCCGACACAGGAAAAAAAAATATATCATTGATTTGCCACACTAAACAGGGTAACGTTTTCACCACCAGCGACTGTTTAAAATTATCAGCCCTGGGGCAAGGAAAAAAACTCCAGCAATGAAACAAAAACTTTCATTTCCAAGCGTCAGGTTGAAGCCCTTTCAAGAGATCGCGAGCTCCCTGGGAAACAATATCAGGCTGTTCTCTGCTACCTCGCAAACCTAATTTGAGAAGAATCACGCCGATCCAAAGAAACTCCAGTCTGTAAAAGAACAAGTTTTGCCCTTTCTGGAGATGTATCAGCTATGTGCATTTGTGGGTCTCTATTCTCAATCTACAGAGGGAGCCTCCACGGACATCCACTTGCGGACGCAGACGCGTGCAAACACGCGTGACGCGCTCTATTTTAAAGCATTGCCGAAGGGCGCCGAGCGCCCAAGCACGGTACACGGCACCCGTGCGGCCGAGAGCACAGTTTAACCGAAGGACTGGGTTCGTTTATCTTAACTTCCCTGGAGCTGTCCCAAAAAAGCAGGTGACTATTGAAAGATTTTTTTTTTCTTTTAAATTCTAAGTAACAAGGGGGATAAAAATTAATGTCACTCTATGAGGTCTGCACATTAAAAGGTACACGCGCATTCGCCAGGGCCTGGTAAAGGGCTAAACAGATTAGTAGCCTTACTTTTCAACATATAAACATCTGAAACCCGTTTCCTGTTTAAGAAAAAAAAAAAAGAGTCTAGGTGGATGACCCCGGGCACTTTTTTTTGATTAACAAATGTGAATTGTACATCATGGTGGAAAAAAAATGGTCCACGCTTGGTGGTCTTTCTACAGTCTGTATATGGGAGAGAGAGAAAAAAATACAAAAATAAACGTTACCTTCTCACTTTCAGGGTGGGCAATGCCATTTCTGCAGCCGTCCAGGGCTCTGGCAAATGTTAAGGCTGTCACTGCAGACAGAATCCCCATGGTCTGCGTGCCTCGATAGAGTCCGAAGAAAAACATTCCTCGCATTCTTGATGGCTGGTCCTATCTCCAGGCCTTGGACGCGGCCTGCAGGCCTGGGTCACCCCGTCGATGGCCTAGGCCACGGCTAATCTAAACCCATGCCTTCCCCGGCCAGCCCTGCCGCGGGGTGAGAACTGTGACCAATTTGCTTCCTATCCCCGGAGGACACGGCACGTTCACTCTCAACCCATAAGGACAGAGCACCAGCTGCAATTCGTTCAGCCGAAAAGAGCTTAGCGGTTCTGGCACATTCTGACAAGATACGTTTTATAGGACTTGTGCTAAAATTTGATATTGGAAGTTTGGATTCCAATTTTATGTCTCCAATGATAACAACGGCAGCTGGGACCTTTAAGAACTATACGTGTTCCTTCTATTTAAGAGTTACATGATAAAAGCTATTTGTGTCAAACCCCTTATAAGGGAACGATTTAGCCTGAATGTCAATATAACATATAATACTTTTTTGTATTTAGATAGGACAAAAAAAAAATCCCTTATCAGTGCTACATATTATTTTTGGTTTGGAATATTAGATGTGTGGGGGGCTTTGAAAATTTTAAATAAGCGTCTCCTTGTTTTGATTTACAAATCATTGAGTGGCCCTTTTTCCGGTATCGTTTCTGTATAAAAAACAAATACGGATGCATCGCTATTTGTTTTTCCAAGTCCATGGGAGAAGGACACAATTTTACCTTGTTTCATTTGATTTTTTATAATTTCCAAGCATGCCATGGAAGCCTTCGCTAGCCCTTACAAACCGATGCTGCTTTTGTTTTCTGAAGACGCTTGCGGTTTTGGAGTCACTGGCCACCCAGAACGCTGGTGATTTTTGCTGAAGGGGGGAAAGTGCTTCCCAGCAGAGGAGCAGCGTCACCCGGCTCAGGGCGACGCCGGAGGCTACGTTTCAGAGGGGCTTAGAATCCTCTCGAGCCTTCCTGGCGAGACCACGTCCACGTTGTCTCCCAAGTAGACGATGACTGTCGCTCACGCCAGATGCTCAGGCATGACCACGCTCACCCCTGGGAGGTGCGCTTGCTCAGGAGACCCCCGCTTCCTTCTCATCTCTTCTGCTCGGACACAGAGCAGATCCTAACCGAGGTGAGGAGAGAACCCCAATGAGCAAAGCCAGGGGACCCCCACGCGCCCCACACCGACACACGTGGGCACGGATCCCCCTCCTCCTGCTTTGACGTGTGCACGGTGTGACCACGGGCTCACGAGAAAGCCCCGTCGAGAGTGGCACGCACCGTCACCTGGATGTCTGTGCTCCCGCCGCTGGCCCTGACCCTCCCGCCGCGGGTGGCAGCCCCTGTCGGGGAACACAGAGGTCACAGGGACAAATGCAAAACCCACTTCTCCCCAGGACCTGTCGGAACCCGCAGATGACAGCTTAATCTCAGAAAAACGCAAGTTTAATTTCTTTTTTTTTTTTCCTGAAGCCACAACTTGAATACAACAGCTCCTAAGCAAACACGGTCTTTAAAAAATAACTTATTATTAAGCTGGTCCCTTCTCTCCTTTGTCAGAAAGTTGCTCCAGCCTAAGTGAAAGGCAATTTCCTTTTCTTTCCTGACGAGAGGACCGCCATTCGCACCAAGTATCTTCCCCCAGCTTTGCCACCGAATCCCAGCACCTATAAAAGAGATCCCTCTTCGTGTCCACGGCAAGGCTACTCAATCTGGGGAATCTTGGGTTGGTCACATGATTGTTGACAGAGAGAGTGCTGCTGCAGGTGCGACACCCAGGTAGGAAGGGCATCTGCAGGCAGCATGAAAATTTGAAATAAAAACATGCTGGCCCAGAGATTCCTGCAGAGACACACTTGAAACCCTAGATTGGCCTCCCATTTTCTCGGTGCCTGGAAATTATCTACATTTAACACCAGAGGGGATACGGAGAAGAGAAGGTTAACTGCAGTCCCCACAGGCAGAATGTCTTAGGAGCTCGGCAGTGAGCAATAATAACCGTATTGCTGACAGCCTTCACGGGGGCGCTGCCGCAGGTCAGGGGTTTCATCTTGTACAGTTTATACAGTTTCATCATCTCAGGTGGGCAAGCTCACGTGACCCCCCCCCAGCAACCCCAGGAGGCTGGGACTATTGTTACCTCCATTTTGCAGACGAGGAAACTGAGGCAAAGAGAGGCCAATCCCTGGCCTAAGACCAGACTGCTGGAGAGTGGCAGGGTGACCGAGTTAGGAGCAAAAGCCAGGCTGCCCACACAAGGCTGTGCCAGCAGGAGATCCATGGGCAGTTAAAGCCCAGATCTCATCGCCTGGGGCCAAACCCAAGCCCACCACCTGGCCGGGTTACTAAACGATTCTGAGCCTTCGTCTGCTCATCTGTCACATGGGGCAGCCACGGTCCCCACCTCATGGAGCTTCTCTAGGGATTGCGTAAAATGGGGCATGAAGAGTGCATGTCCCTTCAGAAGTGCCCGCCAGGCACCAGGTGCTGCGTAGGCAGGCTGGGATGTCAGTCTGCCCACCCACGTCCCCTTTCCTGCCACTGCAAAGTTCGCTCCAAGAACTCATCAGGGAGCTCTGGCCGCATTCTTAACCACCCGGGTAGCAAAGCTGCTGGGGGCAGTGCCGTGTGGCCTCCCGGCAGCCAGGGCTCGGCTAGGCTGACCTGCGTCCAGTTGGCAGCAGTCGCCCTCAGACACCCGCGGAGAGGGTGGGCACAGCGCCCCATGCAGCAGCCCTCCCGGGGAGGGAACGTACGAGACCCCACCATCGGCCCCTGGCCTCGCCGTGGGAGTCCGGGTCCCCAAACACGATGTCGTCAGAGCGACGGCGCAGGACACCCGGCCAGCTCACCGGCCACCCACCACCAGCCTCTTGGCCACCCCGGCCGCCCTCTGGTTTCTGTTGCGACTGTTTGGACGGCCAGCCCCTCAGGGAGCCACGCTCTTCAAAGCCCCATCCGCCCTTGCCCTTCAGACACCATGTTGACAGTTGCACAAGGAGCCGCAGAAACAATAAACAGCCCGGCGTCCCGAGGCCGCGCAGCCGGCTCCACTGGAGGCCACGGGGCCTTCGTCACAGCCAGAGCCTGCCCTGCCGTGGAGGCCAGGCAGCACGGTCAGGTGCCGGCGCCTGGCAGACCTGGTTCAAATCCCACTTCTGCCTGCAATGAGCTGTGCTTGCTCAAGCAAGTAGCTAGCCCTCTCTGGATCCCGGTTTCCCTGTCCACTGAAGGGCGGCAGAGATGGGCAGAGTGCTGGTCCGCAGTTCTCAGTAAATGTGAGTCACTGTATCGCTGTTTAACTCAGGAAGTAAAACGAAAAAACCTGATTGCGTTGAGAGCATTAATTCACTTTTTAAAATGGGATGGCCCCTCCATAGCAAGAAAAGCCAGGGGAAAAGTCAGCCAAGAGACGCAGTCCGGCAAATTCCACCAGCAGGAAACAGGATGATCTGCAAGTTTTCTTCCTACCTTCTTACTTTAATTACCAAATAAAATCCTAAACCACTGAAAAATTGCCTTCGTGTAAATAAACACGCTGTTCTCGGTGGCACTAGGACATTGCTATATTTAACGTACCTACACACTCACAATTAAAATGGTATCAATATTTTGCAAATATAAAAACCTGAAAAATAGAGGGGTAGGATTGTGGGTGATATTTTTTCTTTTCTGTGGTACATCTGTTATTGATGTCTTACATTTTATCTTCCTAACCTTTTCTGTGAATGTCTATGTGTTCAATAATACATACATGTAGTTGGAATCATAGACACGGTTTAATCCTCCACCCCTCCCTACAAACACTTCAACGTGGTGGACGGTGTTCTAACGTGCAGCCACATTCCTCCCCGTTTGGGGACATTTACGTTGTTTCGGTTTATCTTCATAGCAGGGATATTTTGCCCATAAAGCTTTTTGTCACATTTTGATTTATTTCTTTGGGATAGATTTCCAGGAACGATAAAAGCAGAGTCAAAAGCTATCAGCATCTGATGATCCTTGATAGATTTTAACGTCACTTATTATGGAGCCCCGCCCCCCTCCAGGGGACATAAAGCACCTGCACCCAGGCAGCTCCCCATAGGTCAAAGTTCAGTGGAAATGACCCCATGATTCTTTGTCTCTGAATTAAGCTTTTACTGGGAAGTAGACTTCACGGGGATGACTTCTGTTTTGTAATTGTCACAAGCTCTTTGGGGAAAACAGCTTTAAGGATGAGATTAGTACTAAGGGAATATGGCGAAAACATTTCTGCTAATTAAGAATGAAACAAAAAAACAGGGAAAGGGGAAGACATGAGTTGCCACACCAACATGAGACAGCGCAGAGATTGGGATCAGAGTTGCTGTAATCAACTGTAACCCAGGAACCACCCTAGACGTGCCCCGTTCCTCTCCCACTGCCCCCTCTCCAGGCAGGGACTCTGCCGGCTCCTGGGTGGGTTTCTTCCAATTATACATTCCGGAACTGAGGTTCAGGGACAGACCTAAGCTAAAACCCCACCGCCCGGCTGACCATAAGCCCCTGCTCACATTGGCGGATGCCAGTGACCTTTTGGGTTTCCTGGAATTAGTGTCAGCTCAGAGCCAGTGCCCAGGAGCTCCGAAAAGTTTTGACTGTTTCCTTTTCTAAAGCAGCTACCCTGGGCAACGGCCACATCCCTCCCACCCAGCCTCACGCCCTCTGAGCCGTTCTCGCCCGGCAGCCAGAGTCGTCTTTCAATCTACAGGTGTAAACATGTCGTCGTCTTGCTTCAGATCCTTCGTAGAATGTCTGTATGGTTTACTGTTCAGACCTGGACACTTATGTGGTCACCTGTGAGATTTACAGGGCTCCAAATGCTGAGTCCCGGCCCCCACGCCAGCCTTCGCCCATCACTGCGGCCCAGCCAGGCAGGTTTCCTGAGCCCACCTGGCCTCTGAGCCACTCCGCAGGCAGGTTCCCCTTCCTCTGTCCCCCTCACCATCTGGGCACCTCTGACTCAGCCTTTGTATGCTAATGGAGGCTCAGGCCCCTGGGTAGCCAGGGTTTTCCGTTGTGAGGTCCCCTTCCTGTCACCTCATCATGCTCTGTCCTATCCTTGCTGCTGGACTGCCCAGGCAGGACACCAGCTGTCCCATCGCTGTTGGTCTTACCATGGGCAGCGCCTGGTGCGCAGCAGACGGCCATACATGTCTGCTGAATGAATAAATGGGCTTCACTAGACGCCTCCTACAGAAAAGGACAAGTGAGTGGCTATGAGTCTGCTGGGAATTTCGGCAGCTCCCAGCAAACACACACAGTGCTAGGAAGGTTTGGGATTTGGAAGCTAGCGGTCCAGGGGAGAAGGTGAGGTCTGGGCAGTGTGCGCCGCTGGGTGGTTTTCCCAGCCGCAAGCAGGACCCGGGACATTTCGGTTCACTGCCCCACGGCCAGCTACCGAAGTGGCAAGTGTGGAGAGGGAAAGGCATTCCAGAGGCGGGGGTCTCTGTGGACACAGCACGGGGAGGGGACAGTCAGGAAGAATCTTAGAGGGATGGAGGCCGCCATGGCAAGCCCACAGAGCGCCTTCCAGAGAATTACCCACACGGCACCCCTCTGGACCGACCCAGCCCCACTCCAGGGAGAGTAGCTGGGGGAGTCGCGCCACTCCCCACCCACCCCTGCCCCCGGCCAAGCTGCCTGGTGCAGTCAGCAAACCACACAACTGTTCACAGCAGCCCTGGAATGTGGGAACAGGAAGGCTCTGGACCAGTGGAGCACTGTGCTCTGAGCTAAGGTTCCACCATCACCTGCCTTCTCCCCTTTCCTCCTCTAAACCCCACTTTGGGCCTTTGGGGAACCAAACCGTAGTGGAACTTTCGAGAACAGCCGCAATAACAAAGCCATTTCTTTGAGGCCGTGGTCGGTGGCTTCTCCTCATTGCCCTATGTCATACTAATGCTATTTCCTTTTATTATAAATAGGAATTTCGCTCAAAGGGGTGCAGCCTCATACCCCTCCACTGCTTTGTGCTTTAATCAGGGCTTTCCTGCTGAAAATGTTTATCTCCCAGCAAAGAGGTGCTAATTTTATCTTGCAAGAGTGGATGTCTGCTTATGTCCCTTCTACCTTAGAGAGAGATAACCCAAAGCGTATTATGTCATCCAAATACAGCATCCTCCGAGATCAAAAGGCGCAATGTACACATCTGCCAGAGTTGATGGAGCGGCTATTGGCGGGCTCTTCCGCCCCGGTGCGCGTGGGCTCCATTGATAGACGGGCTGGGCCGTCTCTGTGAAAGGAACTCCCCGGTGCCGCGTCCGTGCCAGTTGATCTCAGCGATATTGGGAGGTTTTGAAAGGGGAATCCAAAATAGATGTGCCCTTCTCACCCCTCTGTGTAAGCCCGCGCCAGGAAATGGCGCAAGTTCAAATTTCTGTAATGGAAGCGGCGTGGGACCAGATAAGGCGTGTGTTCCCTGCAGTGACATTTTCATGTTTAAAGTACAGTCAACATGATCCATAGCCAGATGCCACCTGAGTGGGGTTTGCTTTGACTCGCGCCCTAGTTCCAGTTCTAGCGCGGGGTCTCTCCTTTTCTTAGGCCCCGTTCTACGACGGGCGTACATGTCTCAACGCAGAACACGTGTGCGCGCGCAGCTGCCTGAAGCCGTTGTTCAGAAATAGACGTGGTCCTCTGCCACGCACTGTGCCTGCACTCTGGTAGGTTTTTCCCCCTTCCAGTCTAGACAACTCGTCCTGCGCTGTTCCAAGTGTGGTCCCTGGGCCGGTACATCCGCATCGTCTGACAGCCGCGAACCGCAGACCTGCAAAGCCTCAGTCTGCGTTCCAACGGCATCCCAGGCGGCGCGATGACGTACCCTGGCGTTTGAGAGCACCGGGCTAGTCAATCTCGTTTTTCTGAATTGATTTATTTTTTATGACTTGGTTGCCAATGTCTAAATCAATCACCACTCAGCGGTGCTTTATGACCCAGGGTTTGACCAGCCTACTTTAGGACACCGGAGCCAGGATTCTTAGGGGTCCAGAGAAAGAAAGTGACATTTGGCTACAACTCTGCCCTTAGAAGCCACTTTCCCCAGACACCCGCCAAGACTGCAGACCAGGCAGGGGACGTCCCAAATCCCTGTCCTCTTCCCCACCTTACCTGCTCCTGCTGGGAAATCCCTCCAGCCATCCTCTCCCCTGCCCCACACATCCCCAAGATACTCAGAGGAGTGAGGACCTCCCATTTAGTGTGGTTTTTGCAAGCTTTGTCACAAATTGGGATTTAAGCACCCAAGCTCAGCGGAGTTTGCAAAGAGCCCTAAAGAGCAGGAGGGCAGCACAGGGGAGCCTGACCCGGCGGGAGCCTGGTGACTTGCTCACTTCCAGGACCTTGGCAAGGGTCTTCCCTCTCCCGGGACCTCGTTGCTAAGGGGCCTCGGATTCAGGAGGGCCTGGGATAAGGCCGCTCCCGGGATACGTGGTGTTCGGGAGTACGAGAGGGAAGTATCGGATGAAAGGTGAAAAGGCCAACTCTTCCCTCCTAGAATTAGAGTCGAGAATAAAAATGCCTACAACGTCACCAGGCACCCTCACCAGAAGGCCGATTATCTCCCTCAGCTCAAGACTGATTTATGAGGATAAAATGAAATTATAAATGCACATGGCTTTGGAAAGTGGAAAGCATGTTGAACTTGCCAGACCATCACAGCAGAAAGGCTGCTTTCCCTCGTAGAGTGGATAAAAACGCTGGAAAGATCATTCTCACCCCCACATGCTGATTTTTAACTGTTTAAAAAATTTTTGAAAGTTATCTCTATCTTGGAAAATAGACAAAGCACAAAGAAACAATGAAAACCACCTACAATCGCTACACCGAGAAAAAACTATCGGGCAGTGTGGTATGCATCCTTCAAGACCTTTGTCTATGAATGCACACACATATTTAATATAAATTTGTATGCGTGTAATATTTGCACCTGTGTTGTTCTTAAAGACAAATGGCATAATACTAAACACATCATTCAGAAACTCACTTTTTATCCCAACAATATGTCAGAGATCTTTCCATGTCCACGATACTTATGAAACTTATTTTTTTAAATGAATGCACAGTTTTTGGTATAGAGACATCAGAGTTTGACCATTTTTATACTGATGGTCATTTCAAATATTTCCTGTGCTTTACTATCCTATAAATGTGTTCAGTGAACAGCATCAGACTGATCTCTTTGTGTACATGCGGGTATTTCTTTTCTGAAATTGATCCCTAAAAGTGTAATATCTGGGTTGAAGGGTTGATGGCCTTTCAATTAGAGTAGACCCTGTTAAATCGCTTCCAAAGACAATACACCTATTTATAGGCCACCGGTGAGGCCCCCTCGCTCTCCATGCTCTGCCCAACGCTGCTGGAACCGATCCTTTCAATATTACTAATGTTACGAAGGAAAAACAATGTCTTTCTATTTTAATTGGCATTTCCTGTTTGCCAAGGAGTTTGAACATCTTTTCACATCGGCATTTATATTCCATTTTCAGCAAGCCACTCCTTCTTACCCGTTGAGCATTTTTTATTTGTATATTTCTGTGTGTGCCTATATCTTTTTAAGTCTCATTTTTAAAAGGGCTCTAAATATTTTGGATATTATTCATTTCTGTGTTTTATAATTTACAAGTATTTTTTCCCAATTGGCCACTTGAGTTATTACTTTATGGTGTTAATTATTGTGTAGGTTTTTATACAAATTTGTAATTTATGTCCTTTTTTGCTTTTGCATGCATAATTTTTAAAAAAGTTTTCTCTATCCTCAAAGTTGCAAACATATTCTTCTAAATTTACTCCTAACATTTTTATAGTTTATTTTTTACTTTTGCCCACTGTGCCAGCACTACTGAGTGGATGCTCCTTCTCCCGAGGTGTCGGGACACCCACTTTACCGTGTGATAAACCCCCGTACAGGCACATGTCTATCGCTGGACTCTGTTCTGTTCCATTGGTCTGTTTGTTTTATTTCCAGATATTTGTGCATTTTAAAAATATGCTTTCATGTTAGTAGTTTCTAGTTTAATTTCACTATGGTCAGAGAATATGCTTTGTAAGATTTCATTTTTTCAGAATTTATTGAGGCTGTTTTCCCACCTGCAACGGGGGCAGGAAGGATTTTTTCTGGAAAGGGCCAGGTAAGCAACATCTTAAGCTTTTCAGGCTGCATAGTGTCTTTGTTGCCTATTCTTCTTTGTTCAGTTATGTTGTACTTTTTGCAACCTTTTAAAAGTATAAAAACTACTTTTAGATCACGTCCTGCACAAAAAACAGGCCATGGGCCAGAGTGGTCTAAAATATGAGTACCTGAGTTAATTTTCCATGTGCACACGAAAAAAATGTCTCTTCTGCTCTTGTTGGGTGGTGTGTTCTGTAAATATCAGTTAGACCATGTTGGTTTCAAGTGCTGTTTACGTCTTCTGTATCTGCTGTGATCATTTCTGTCCACTTGTCTGACCTTTTATTGAGACAGGAGTATTGGAATCTCCACCCGTAATCACGGACCGTACTCTTTCTCCTATTAGCTCTGCCGGGTTTTCTCTCCAACACTCGCTAGTTTTAGTCCTAATTTTAGTCATTCTGGCAGGCGGGTAGTGTCACTATACGTAGTTTGAACTTGCATTTCCTGATGACTAATGATGTTGAGCACCGACTGTGTGACTATTAGACATTTGTGTCTCTTCTTAATGAAGGGTCTGTCCAGAAGTAGTGACCATTTGTAAAACTGGGTTGGTTGTCTTCCTAATAATTGAGTTGTAGGACTTCTTTACACATTTCGGATACAATCCACTTTCCAGATATATGTGCTCTAAATGTTTCTTGCAGTCTGCTGCTTGTTTTTCATTTTTAACAGTATTTTTTAAGCAGCAAACTTCTTAATTTTGATGAATTTCAATTTATCAAATTTTCTTTTCTAATTAGTGTTCTTTCTATTGAGTCTAAGAAATCTTTGTCTGCCCCAAGTTTGTGAAGATATATTTCTTGTGTTTTCCTCTAGAAGTTTCATAGCTTTAGCTCTTACATTTAGATCTTTGATACTTTTTAACATTTGTATATGGTGTGAGGTAAGGGTTGGGATCTTTTTTTTTTTTTTAATATATATGACTATTCAGTTGCTCTTAACCAAGCTGAAGAATTTCCCTTCTAGTTCTTAATGGCCAAGTATTGGATTTTACCTAATGTTTTTTCTGTACATCACACATTAAAATATTAACAAACACGAGCTGCAGAAATAGGTTGATAATAATCCCAGGAATGCATTGTTGGGAATGGAAAGGGACTCATCCCTTTTGGTAGCTTTACTGCCATGATGGCTAGAGGCCTGTGGCAAAAAGTGTTGGTGGCCCAGTGGCCATTTGCAAATCCCTCTCCCTTGCCTCTCAGATAATCACTTTCCAAACTCTCTTGCAGCTAGCAGTGAGTGTGTGGCCCAGTTTGCACCAATAAGCCATAAAGGAAGGGTTGCTATAGATTCCTGAAAGAGAGGTTTGGAGAAAGGTCACTTCGCCATCTACCTGCCTTTGGAGGCAGTCATAGGAGGGTGTGATGCATAAAGAAACACCCGCCACCGTGAGGCTGTGCTGGAAAGCTCAGGAGAACTGCCGAGATGCCGCCCAGAGTCCTGCCATCACCAGGAAGCGGTTCCATCATGGGGTGATGGACTCCAGACTTCTTATTATGAGAGGTAATGATTATCCTTATTACATACGCCACATTTGTAGTATTTTACGATTTATAAACCACGCAGTTTTCTCCCCATCCCCCCAAACCCCAGTCCAGTCTAGAATGGACCTAATTCTGAAGCAGATCAACTAAGTATTTGTCATCACCAATCCTGCCCAAACATGAGAATCAGAGGAGAGACTGGTTCCTTAAGGTGTCATGGGATGGGACCCGAGGAATACAGTGGGACAGCGCCCAGCCTGGGAGTGACATGTCCTGGGCTCCATGCTGCCAGCCTCCCCGGCATCTCTGGTCTTCCTCCCCTTTCTCAATGCTTTTAACGTGACTTCCTTGAGAGAGGGCGTCTTCTGCCTGCCTGACGCACTCCCCTTTATTCCACTCCTTCCCTGGCCTGGCTGGACCTACCTATCCTTCACATGTCAGTGGAAAGATCAGCTCCCCAGGGCTCCTTCAACATACCCCAGGCTCACGCTCTTTGCACCTTGAATCTTTCCTCTGAGCAACGCTCCCGTGTGTGATAAGCTGCACTCCGCCTCCTCTACTGGAACAGGCTCTGACGGCGAAAATCAGACCTGCCCGCGAGAGCCCCCCCTCACCTAGCATAGCGCCGGGCACATCAGAGATGTTCTGTGTGGATCTGTGATAGATGGATGAATAGATGGGTGGGTGGGTGGGTGGACTGAATGGCACTTGCACCAACTTGCATCATGGCCTTAGGCAAGTCACCTCCCCTTTCTAGGCTGTAGTTTTCTCACCTGTCACATAAGGCGCTTGAACTAGGAAGAATGTAAGAGTCTGTCCACTGCCAACTCTTCACCAAATTGAATCCAGATGCTCGGATGTGGCTTTGTTTCTAAAACTGGCCCTTGCTCCGTATATCCATTTGCCTCCCACCACCGCTGGTGACCCAGCAGTTGTCCCAGAAGTTCATTCCGTAAGGGCATTCCATGGAGGACAGCTGGGGCAGTTGCCTTGATGACTCCAGGATGCCGGGTGCAGTGGTTTCCGCACTCAGGAAGGCTGCAGCCTCTGGCGGTCCCTCCATGGTGCCAGTCCCTGCTCTGCTCCTCCCGCAATGCGAAGGCAGCATTTGCAGCGGGTTGGCAGTCACCATCGAGAAGGCTGCACCTTTACTGGCCTGCACACTCACACATCTGTTCATCGTCAAGCAGATGGCAGATAAGCAAAGTCCCTTTTGCAGATTAAAGATCTCAACCACTGCAACTTCCCGCAGTGCCCAGAATATGGCTTTTGCAGCTGTACGATGGGCGCTGCTATGGCTTAATCCCGAACACTTTACTTCGCATGGAAACCAGTTCTAGAAACCCACAGCACACACACTCGTGTGCGAAACCCGCTTTCGTCATTTGTATCAGAGGCAAAGGCGAAAACAAGCTCCATCACTGTTACTTTTTCTTTTTGTCCATTTCTTCAGGGAAGAGTGACCAGCTCGTCTGCCCCCTGCCCTCCCTTGGTGGGAGTCACAATAAGAGGTGACCGTTTACGAAGCCCCACTGAGCCAGGAGCGGCGCTGAGGACATTTCACACTTTCTCTCTGATGCACACAACAATTCTGTGTTGTGTGTTCTCGTTCCCGCCCCCTAGATGGGCAGCCGGACTCAGGGGCATGCTCGGGAGTGCCCAAGGTCACACGGGCTAAAGTGGTGCGTCTGCGACTCGAATCCCGACCCGAGCATCCCAGGCTGAGCACGTGTGCTACTGCAGGTTGCCTATCCATGAACAACCTGTGGCCAGAAGCAACATGAGGAATTGGGAGATGGGGTCAGTGCCACCTCCCTTGCCTCCCCGACATCCTGCCGTGAGACAGGACGAGCACTGAGATCCATAGCGGGGACTTCACTGGAGGCTCACAGAAACCTCAGTAACCCGCAACTTGATCCCAAAGACTCCACCCTGAGGTTGTCACATATCTCTCTGCGGCAGAGACGGTGGCATCTTTAATCAATGAAACGAGGATGTTTGTTAGGAAGGGATTGAGGGGGAGTGGGTGCATGTGAAATGGGGTGTTTAGATCTGCTGCAACATGTTACGGTGGAGTTTTGAGAAGATCCCTAAGACGCCACCTCAGAGCACTGATGCCGCTTAGCTACTGCCTCCAGCCCTCTTGTCCCACGGGAAAAATCGCCCCCGTGTTTACCCTCGGTCAGCCCTGAATGAGTTACCTGCAGCCAACAGCTTTCTTAACTGGCACAGTTCAAGCCAGAAACCACCTGTCACCTCCCAGCCCCTCAGTGTCCGTGTGGGGGAAGAGCTGCCTCCTTGGCTCACGCGCAGGGACCACGCGTGATGGGGCTCTTTCCTAAGCTTCTGAGCTTTCTGGCTCATCTCGATCAAGCCCCCCAGACACTGTGCCTCTTCCCTGCAAAACCCTGCTGCAAACTCTGGCTCACACACAGCCGAGGGATCCTTATCCAGTGGGAATAATGGCCGTTTTCTGTTCTCTGGCCACATCCCAAATTTAAAAGAAAAATCAAAGAGTGAGTTTCCCCACATTCCCAGCTCAATGAATACAATCCAACGATGAGATGAACATCCAGCGGCTGAGCACCGCCTCTGCACCCGGAGTGCGCATCCCAGATTCCCGGGGCCAGGCATGCCTCCTGCCGCCACATCCTCACCCGGCCAACCACCATGGACGGCAAACCCCTACTTACAATCAAAACGAACTCTGCGCGTAGCCGGGAGGCAACTGGCTTCCAGGAATGCTGGGCAGAGCCCGCCTCGGCCCCCCTCCACAGGCCGCTTCAGCTCATGTCTGCTACGCCCAGCAAAGGTGCCCCAGGACTCCGAGAACCTAACATCCCTCTTTCCCGTCTGTGTTCTCACCCGATGCTCAGGTTTGCTTTTCTGGAGGAGACTACCTGCCTCCACGGGGCTGAGATGGAGAGTCAGGGTCTCGGGGCCAAAGAGTTTATATTTCAAAATGAAAATGCACACAGTTGGGCAGGGTACAGGAGGAAGAGGAAACACGCAACTTACATTTGGCTTCAAGGAGCATAAATTAGTGCCACCAGCCGGGAAGGCAAGCTGGCAGTACGCAGCCAGAGACCTGGACAACGCGAGATCACGTCCAGTAGTGTCATCTAGGGGACAATGGGGGCGTATGCACAGATGCACGTAGGGACACATGTAGATGCCAAATGGAGCATTATCTTTACAGAAAAGCATCAGGAGCAACCGAGATGCTCAACAAACATGGATTGTTAAATTGATAAATGACAAATTGGTGAACAGCAGGAATACGGTCATTAAGAAGCATTTTTGTAAAGAATAGTTAATGCCAAGAAAAATCCACAATTCATACATTCCAATATGAAACGAGTACCAGAACAAGACATGTAACTGGGTACCACTTATATAGTCTAAATAGCCACGTCTGCAGAACCAGGCCCACCTTCTGCACGAACATCTTCAGCATCTGACCTGTCGCTGTGCCGGCCGCGTGGAAGAGCCGGGAGCTGGGCGGAACCTCGCCGCCGCCGCGGTTCACTCCCCACGCCGCGCTCTCGGGCAAGGGCCGCTGTCACATAAACCAAGACTCTGAGTCACGCAGCTAATCAATCAGATCTGACATTCAGATGCAGGAATCCCAGACCCCGGGCCTTTGAGCTGAATCTACACAAAAAACATGTACGGTGACTGTATTAGAATGACTGTCAGTGGGGAGTAGGAGGCGGAGGGTGAAAGGGAATAAACAAGCCAACAAAAGACGGGCCGGCGCGGTGCGGCCGGGGGCTTGGCACACGGGGTCTGAGGAAGGCGGGGAGGAGAGGAGTGGAGTGGCGGGAGGTGGACCCGTGGATGCCCGTGCGCCTGGTCTTACGTGGTCTCAGTGCGGGCTGCTGTGACCACACCACAGACTGCGCGGCTCTGACAACAGACTTTATTTCTCAGAGTCCAAGAGGGAACCCTGAGCTCAGGGCACCAGCACGTCGGCTCTCGGGGTGGGGGGGCTCATCCTGTTCACAGAGAGCCGCCTCCTCGCTGCGTCCCCATGTGGCAGGGAGAAGAGTCATCCCTCTCAAGCCTCTTCTTATCAGGCGCTGATCCCGTCCATCGGCTCCACCCTGTGATCTCATCCCCTCCCAACAGCATCACGTCAGGGCTTAGGATCTCCCCAACCCCATGCATTTTGGGGGTACAAGGTTCAGTCCACAGCAGACACGTCCTTGGGTATCTCCAGCACGCCCGTTTCCTCGCTGCCTGGGGCTATTGTGCCCCAGGGCCTCGTCCCCAACCACCCAGCCACCTCCTGACGCTGGTCACGGCCGACCAGCTCAAGGCTTAGCACTGAGCCCAGAGCAAAGACAACTCCCAGGCTGGCCGGCAATCTCTAACCTCAAAAGGTCATTTGATTCACTCGGGGTCCAGAGAATTCAGACTTAAAAACATGGAAAGAATTTGAGAGCGAGGGTGGAGCTGGACCGGAGAGAGGCGGTGTGCAGGGAGCATCTGGGGACGAAGCCTGCATCTCCACAGGTGCTGCGATGGGGCAGGGTCAAACCTCACAGATGCACACGGACAGAAGGATGGGGGTAGGGAAAGAGGGAGCATCAGAGAGAAGAGGAGGGAGGAAGAGGCAGAGGAGGGAGACGGAGAGTGAGAGAGACAGACAGAGGAAACTGACAGCCCTCCCAGGTCCAGGCATCCTTAATTTAAGCCCATGCAATCCTAACAACAGCCCCGCGAACAAACAGAAAATGTCAAATGCCACGTTATCTGTTTCGTCAGTTGTATAATGCAGCCTGATGTCAGGGATGTGAAAATGTGGGGAAATGTGTATCTTAGAATAGACACATTACTAAATTCACAACTGTTCTCCCCCTATTCTCCCTGTGGCAGGCATTACTAGTCGATCACGGCACTGTTTTCTGCCAGGTCTAGATGTGGCCTCAGGACAGCTCTCAACACTCCGTGCCGGGCAATCACCAACTGATCTAAGGGGACACACAAAAGGGTCCCTATCTGTGAGCCCCCGCCTGGGCCAGGATCTCGGATGAGTTATGAACAGGCCACTCCCTCAGGGGGGCAGGGAACATGGGAACAATCTCAACTTCCTGTCCTAGAGAAGGAGACCCATGATTTAGGAAGGCCACCTAGAAAATAACTCGAGGGCTACGTCCCAGTTTAAATAGCCCTCCACTCTGTCACTTTGCTCCCCAGGGAGCTTTCTCAAGTGGGTTCTCATGGTTAATGGAACAGGAATGTTGGGACTGCTTCTGGAACAGCCCCTACAGCAGAGATCATTTACCAAGAGAAAATACTCCATAAGGTGTTTACAATATAAAATTATGAAAACGTGCACACACGCACGCACATGGCACCCCACCAGGCATAGCCAGTCGTCTTGGGGTTTGCTGCTAAGGGACGTTTGTCCCTGGCTGGCCTTGGCCAGCAAAGAGACACCCACAGTCACCTGAGGTTTAAGAACAGCCTTTGTGCAGACATTGCTGGGTGAGAATGTAAAAGGGCACAGCCACCCTAGAAAACTGTTTGGAAAAACACTCTGGAAAAACAAGACATGCAACTACATTCCACCCTGAGCATCTTTCTAGAGAAATGGAAACTTAGGTTCTCCCAAAAACTTGTACATGAATGCTCAGAAGAGCTTTATTGCTAACAGCCAAAACCCAGGCACAACCAGACATCCTTCGGGGGGTGACTGATTAAGCTCTGGGACAATCACCCCCGGAAACACTGCTCAGACATTGAAGGGACGAGCTATTGACGCAGTCAGCAACCTGGATACATCTCCAGAGAATCACATGGAGAAAAAAAAGCCAATCTCGAAGGCTACAAACTGTATGGTCCCATGTATAAAATATCCTTGAAGTGACAAAACCATGGAAAAGGAGAACAGCCTGGTGGTCGCCGGAAGCTAGGGAGATTGGGGTGGGGAGGAAGTGGTCCCTGTGGCAGTGGGAATGCCCAGGGCCCCGGCTGTGTCAGGGCCAACATCCTGGCTGTGACGCCGGACCACAGTGTGACATTGTACCACAGTGTCGTAAGTCACCCCTGGGGAAACTGGGCAAAGCGTGGACGGCATTTCTCTGTATCATTTCTTGTAACTGCATGTGAATGTACAGTTGTCTCAAAATAAAAAGTTTTTCAAAGCAGATTTAAAGAAGCCTCTGGTAGAAAAACTCAAGAGACAGTGGGCTACCCAAACACCCCATCTGCCCCCCTCATTTCTCATCTGCTCACAGCGAGGCGGATTTGCGGGGTAAGTTCTGGAGGTGGGTGGAAGTGGGTGTCGCTTCCTGTGTGAGGCTCAGATGTCTCTTCTGCCTTGAAAGTCAGAGTGTTTTCCCTCATTTTGTCTATGTCTCCCTCTCCTCATAGTATCTAAGAGAAGTCAGTCAGGCCTTTCAATACTGAAGGACTAGCCTTGGCCGAATCCACAAGTTCACAGGGCACGTGTCCTAGTCTCCACATTAGCACTGGCAGAAATGTCACCAATCGCACTGGCAGTACATGACCCAGGTCCTCCAGCTCCCAGTAGTGATTTCCATGCCTTTACAGCCTCTGCTAATGTTGTTCTTGTTGGCCTGCAGGTCTCCACCCATTTGCAACCTCAGAACCACGACCACGTGTACTAAATTGCTGTTAAAGCTGCACCCCACTCCTGGTAACAGTTTCTGTTCCAGTGATCCATCGCTGCGTTACAAACCACTTTAAAACACAGTGGCTTAAAACAATGACAACCCGGACACCTTGGCGTTCGTCCTGGGTTGTGGCCTGCGCTTCCCAGCATGAAAGAGACACTTCAGGTGTCCCAAGACTCAGGCTCAGAAATTGCACAAGGGCACGTCTACTGCGTTCTACAGGTCAAAAGAAGTCTCAGAACCATCTCAAGTTCAAAACCCACCTTTCAAGGAGAGAAATGCCGTAGAATTTGTGACTCTCCCCACCACAATGCTCATGCAGAACTTCCAGAGGCCACCCCCACTGCCAGGAGTAACCTGTGGCCATCTTGGGTCTTTTCTCTCTGTGCGTGAGAGGTTGTCATGGAAAGCATTAGACGAGACCACAGAAACACGTGCGTTCTTGCTTCGTGGGACCCCAAGCATTTTCTAACTCCGACAGTCTCTGCCAGGGTCTGTACCTCCCATGTCCTGCTGCTCCTGCTCTTGCTTAGCAAGTCCCCTCCCCTTGCTGTGGGGTTTCAGCCCTCTCGGTTTTGCCTTTGGTCTGGCTCTCCTTCTGCCCTTAAAACTCTTAATTATATAGACTTTGTGCCCTGGGAGGCCATATTGGCTACTGGTTTCCATATATCTATTTCTCTCCCTTTTTGCTCTTTAATTCCAAAAAAAAAAAAAAAGCAACCACAAAAAACCTGAGGTTGACCCTGAAAACACAAAACACTTCGCCAATATTGATGATTCCTTTCCGTCAAGCAGTTAGCGCTGGAATGGCATCCCTGAGGGAATGCAAACTGCGTGCAGAGAGTGGGTAAACTACACCGGGAGCCTGGGAGCTGGCGCTCCAGGGCCTCTTCTCCACTCTGTGGACATGGGTGGTCCCGGGGACATTCCTTTGTGACCCGGTGCCTCTGTTTCCCAGCAAACGTATAAACATCACTGTCCTTTCCCACTTGATGATTTTCCCCTCCAGAAACTAAAATGTTGGGCTAAAAATATTTGTTCGAATGTGAAAATGAAACCACAGAACGTCACATGTGTACAAGATAGCTGTATTATTTTTTTCTGTGTGGCTGTGTTGTGAACTCCAAAGAGCAGTGGCAAAAAACAGGAAGGCTGGGGCAATAACCCACCCTGCAGATGAACTCATATGTGGCTTTCTGTAAGCCACCTGCCCTCCCCAGCCCACGTTTTCCACACGTAGAAAGAAGAACGCTGGACTAGATGAGCAGTTCTCAACCTCGGTGGTGTGTTAGAGTCATCTGGGAAGATTTTTTAAAATGCCAATGCGCAAACCCCATCGCACACTCATTAAATCAGAATCTCAGGGTGTAAAGCCTGGGTGGGCCTTGGAATTTTTAAAAATTCCCTAAGTAATTCCAGTGTGCAGCCAGGATTGAGAACCTCTGAACTGGGCCCAGAGTTTCAAAACTATTTTTAATCAGAGGTTCATTTTTTTAAAACAAAACTTACTCTTAGAGGCTCTGTGTGTAATGCAAACACACATGCAGTTATTCCATTTGAACAGGAGAGGGGCCCAAAGTTCTGTCCACTTAGACACACCCAACCCTGGAACCAGCCCCTGGGACCCCCTTCAGCCCCTGGAACCCAAGAGTTCTGCTGAATATAGTCTAAAGCTGTTGGAGCCCAGACAATTTCCAAGACTGTTCAAAGAACTGAACTTCTAAAATCATGTCAGAGCAGTCACACCTGGAGCATGATCTAGATCACACATGTCCTCACGAACCTATCTTTCTGATGAAGCCTAGTTCCCACACAGTATATCACGTCTGGCTGGGGACTCGCGGGGCAAATTTGGCTGCAGTAAGAAAGTTCACCCAGCTATTGACTTCCACCGGTGCCCGCACCAGACACGGGGCGGCCCAGAGTCAGCTTCTCTCAGAGGACAAGGAAAGAGATTCCACAGTGTGTTCATGCAGTGGGCACGAAATAGTTCGATCAGAAACACCTCAGCACCACTGCAGCTAAGGCAGTGGAGGGAAGACTATTTGTGTTACACAGGTAAGTGCAGGGAATCCATTTTTCATAGTCACTGGGGTGAGCCTGTGTCAGAAATCAGACCTCAGTCAGGAGGTCCCAGTTCTAGCCCTGAAGGTTTTACACAAAATTCCAAGTTCAGTGTGATGGGTAATTCTCCTTGTCTGCTTGGCTGTGCCATGGGTGCCCCGATCAAGCATCATTTCTGGCTGCGTCCGCGAGGGTGTTTCCAGGGGAGACCAGCATTTGAATCAGTGGACTCAGTAGACCACCCTTCCCCATGTGGGTGGGCATCGCCCAATCTGCGGGCTTGCCTAGGACAAAAAGGAAAGTTGAATGCAGCCCTTTTTTCTCCCTGCCTGCCTGCGTGAGCCAGAACATCGGTCTTCTGCCCTTGGACTGGGAGTCACACCATTGGTCCCCCTTCTAACTGGACGTACACCATGGGCTTCCCGTGTCTCTAGTTTGCAGAGTCCACGGGTGAGAGCTGAGTAGCTGGCGGAGGGACCATCATGTGGGGCCAGCAATGCCATCAGAGTCCAAGGTGCGGAGCCACAGGGAGGTGATCCAGGCTCTCCTATCACTCACATGCAACCTTTGAGTGGCAACCAAAAAACCAGGTGATCAAGATAAAAAATAATTCTAATGCAGTATTTTTGAAAAGTCAAAATTAATGCAAACAAGTTCGTGATAAACAGCATGAAAATTATATATACGGAAATTTTTGAATGGAATGGAAGTTTTAAATAAAGACAGGATCCATGTTTCTGATTTTTCTTACTGCCACAGGTTCCAACACAGCTCAGCTTGGTGCTGACAGGGTCCTTTAGAGAGAAACAAGGAAAGCGTCTTTGCGTCTACTACACAGGATGCTTCTGCTGAGAACTGTGCCATCGTGTCAGCCGCAGCAGCTTCATCTCCACCACCATCTCCAATAGTTATGATGACCGAGGACTTAGCAAGGGCTAGACATTTTTCCAGTATCATCTGCATTTAATTTTCAAAACCATCCTGAGAGGTACAAATTTATTGCTCAAGAGGACAAGTCCTTCAACCAAGTGTGAGAGAAGAAACTGCGAGGTCCCCAAGAAAACCACCTGTAGAGCCCAGCCAGGGAGGAAGCCTTGACAAGGCCAGACAAGAACAGAGGCATGTTGGCCAAGGCTTTCGCTGCCAGGAGTAACCAGACATCAATACGGAGGCCCACTGTGTAGCACGGGTCGTGGCGATGTGTGATTGTGTTAACGTTACAGGAAAGAGGACACAGTGCCACACTATACTATGCACATAGTCAAGCCATTTCAGCTTTGCAAGCCAGCGTGCTCTGTCGTAAAACAGGAGGAGGGCTGAGCATCTTTCAACTTTAAAAAGTGTATCCCACAGGCATCCACCTCCTCTGTCACAGCTCTTGGCATTGCTGGCCAAATCCCCTCCCTTTGACTGTGAGGTTGCAGCTGGGTACGACCTGGACCTTTCCCAGGAAGGGAAGTGACTACCCCAGGGCTGAGGGCAGGAGGCTCTCTCAGTCTCAACTTCGGTCTCTGTAGCTTACTGGCCACTCTTGACAGCTTCGTGGGAAAGAAGGCTCCCGGCTTGGCCATCACAGCCCAACTCTGGTGGGGTGAATCAGGTAGGCCACCCCTTGCTGAATGTTGATCTAAGCAGGTAAGTTTCTGACTCAAGTTTCTGCCTGATGCGTGTGTTTTAAGTAAAGCTACATGGCACAGCGTAGCTGGGAAGCGCATGGAACACCCCACCTGTCCATCCGGTGACTGAACAACACAAAGGTACAGGAACAACAGGGGAAGGGACAGAGGCCTGTGCTGGGCCAGGGCCCCTGGTTCAACAGGTGAACAGATAAACTGTGCTGTGTCCAGACAACAGAATATTATACCGCAAACAAAAAGGATAAACTACTAACACGCACGATAACATGGCTGAACGTCGAGAGAAAGAAGCCAGGTATGCAGGAATACACACCATACAGTTCAATTTATGTGACGTTCAAGAACAGGCAAAACTCATCTATGATTCTGAGGAAAGTCAGAATAGTGGCTACCTCTGGGGGGTTGAGACTTGACTGGAGAGGGACCCAGGAGCTTCTTCGGGTGCTAGAGATACTCTCAGCTTGAGCCAGGTGGTTGGTTACGGGGGTGGGTGTGTATATCCAGGTCACTGAGCTTGCACTTCAGACGTGGCTGCTTCATTATATATGTGCTTCTCCCTCTAAAATTAATAAAAGCTGCTCCTTCCCTGCCCCACCACCTTCAGTGGCTCCTACGGCCTTCAGGAGAGAGGCCACGTTCCTTAGCATGACACTGAAGGCTGTTCCTGATTTCGCGTCCTCACTGCCATGCTCATCATCCTCATTCTGTAAATACCAAAGTCCTCAGTTTCCCAAACAAGCTGTGCTCATTGGGTCTATGGGTCCTCACATGCTGGTCCTTCTGCCTCAAATCAATCTCCCCTCTCCTGTCTGCCAGGGAATTCCCGGTCATCCTCAGGGCTCAGTTGGACTGTCACCTCGTCCTTGAAGCCCTCCCTGGTCTTCCAGGGAGGAGAAGTTACTCCTCTCCTGGGCACCCACAGATCTTCACGCACCTGTTTGTTTCCTGGGGCTGCCATAACAAACTACCACAAACTGGGGGGCCTAAAACATGAGACATTTATTCCCTCACAGTTCAGGAGGCCAGAAGTCCACAGTGACGATGTCGGCAGGGCCACCTCCCTCTGGATCGTCCGTGGAGAATCTGTCCTGTGCCTGTCTTTTAGCCTCTGGCATTGCTGGTGATCCTTGGTGTTCCTTGGCTTGTAGAGGCATCATTCCAGTCTCGCCTCCATCCTCAAATGTGGTTTTCTCACCTGTTTGTCCCTGTGTGTCCTCTTCTGCCTCTTAGAAAGTCACCACACGAATCTGGTACGATCTCTCTCACCTCACATGGGCAAAGACCCTATTGCCAAATAAGGTCACATCTTGAGGTTCTGGGTGGACATGAATTTTGGGGGGACGTTCTCCAGCCCGATACACCCCTCCTTTATTGCAATTCCTGTTTGTGGCTATTGAACATCTATTCAGGTGACGGTGAGTGGCCTCCCTGACATCAGGATGTGTGGTCTTCATTCCGCATCCTCAGCGACCAGCACAGGGCCCCACAGACAGGGAGCTCCGAGAAAACGCTAAGCCAGTGAATGAATGACCAGGACCACCCCCCTGCACGGGTGCGAGCCCTTCAGCCCACTAACTGTGGGCTCAGTGGCCTGTGCCTCGACAAGTTGTCCCTTAGGAACCGAGAGCAAAGAGAGGACACCGGGTTGTTTAGTGGCTCTTCGGTCTCCTCTACTTTAGCTGGGTCCCAGAAACTCTCAAAGCCAGCAGCCAGGATGATTTAGCAAGTGCTGGGAACCCCAGGGCCCTGCCGCTGAGCAGTGGGAACAGATCAAATCTGTGCTTTTCTGTGTGGGCGGAAAAAGCCTGCAATGGACGTTTTCCAGGAGGGCAGAAGCTGGGCGACTTTTTAGGAGTGTTTGTTCCAGCTGTCGGTTGGCCGTTTGGTTCCTGGAGCAGCTGGAAGCAGCAGCAAGGCCCAGAATTCTGACCTACTTTGCAACCTGCTTCGCAGTTACCAAGAAATCTGTGGCCTGCACGTTGGGTAATCCCTGTGAAACCCAAACATCCCGGGGGCGGTGGCGACCCGTTAGTGGGAACAAACTCCCCACCTGTGTTCCCAAGCACTCAGCTCGCCCTCGCCCTCGAGGTCCCTGGGTCCTTCCTGGGGGTCTGCAGGGATGCAAACAGGGGTCGCCGGCCAGGCCACTCATGTCCTCGTACATCCCACCCCGCGTTAATGCCAATTTCCTGCCCAGTGCCTATCTCTTGGGCTCTCCAAGCTGAGAAGTCCTTCTGCACCATCCGTCCCTTGTGCAGAAACGGGGCGACGTTTCTTGTTCCGGCCTCGTGTGCCCGTCTGCCGGATGAAGCTGGTGTCCGGGGAAAGAGAGGAAGTGGCAGGGAGGCCATTTCCCTAGAAGCAAGAGGGGCGGGAGCTGTGCGGCTGGTTCTGTTCATGTCTTAAAGGTGCGAATGTGGTCACGTGGTGACAAGTGGCTTCAAGGAGGGCTGTGGATGGGTGGCCACAGGCCCGTTTAGAACTTGAGGGCCTTTATTAATAAAGGGAGGGAGAGAGGAGGACACCAAAGGGCATTATTCACCGTCCACAGCAGGTGCTACAGCAGAGCCGCCTGCCCAGCAGTGGGCTTTGTGGGGACGGAACACGTGTGCCCCGAGTGAGGAAGGAAAGGACCCGCTGTGATCTTGAACTCCTGCCTCTCTCTGGCTGTTGGAAGAGGAGGAGAATATCTGTGTCTTATTCCCTTGGAGGAGTCACCAAAGAAATGCTCAGAGTTAGGTTGGAACAGCTGACTTTGTGCACTACGGAGGGCTGCAGTTTGCAACAAACTGTACGATTTGGAAAGAGGTGCAAAAACTTTTAAATGTGTAAGTTATTTGATCTAGCAATATCTAAAAATTTACTCTATAGCTATATTTACATAAGAGGAAAAAACATATGTAAAAAATGTTCATTGCAGCATCATGTGTAATAGCAAAATGCGAGAAATAACCCAAGTATCCATCAATAGGGAACTGGCTTAATAAACTGTGGTATATCCCTACAGTGGAATACTATATAGCCATCAAAAAGAATAAATCGTGTCTGTGTGTGCTGATACAGAGCATCATCTATATTTATATATATAAATACATATATTTAGTTAAAGAGCCAGACAGAGAGGAGATGACCCAGTGCGTTTCCTGTATGTGCAGCGGGGCGTGGACAGCAGGCGTGTAGGATGCGTGCCTGCATGTGCATGGACCATCCGTCAGGAAAGAGGCTGACAATGCTGGTGGCCTCAGGTGGAGACACAGGGTCCGGGAGAGGAGGGAGAACTCCTTCCGCTATCTGCTCTTCCTTGCGCGTGTTGGTTTTGTAGCCGTGTGCATAAATTACTTTTAATTTTAAAAGTCGGACAAATAAATGAACAGGTAAGTAAACGGGGATTACAGATTTCTGGGGGTGAAAGCTCGCTGGCCCGCTGGTCTCCCCAGCCTGGGCGGCCCGTCGCCAGCACCGGCCCTCAGCTCTGGAAACCGTCGCGGTGATTCTCCTGTTTACAAAACCTGAACACAGCAGCCGCCCGGCAGAAACGTCCCAGATCCCCGGGACAGTTCGCTTCCCAGCAGAGACTCTGTCGCTGTGTGGTTCCAGCTGCAGTGTTTACCGGGTCTCCACAGTCTAATTAAGTCTGCCCTGTCCGGAAAACTAACATTTCAAAGACCTGTCAGGACACAACCCACCCGACACAGTGTGATTCTGCATTTGCGGAAAACAACAACATCAACATCAAAAACAAACCAAGAAACATAAAACACGAGAAGAAAAACACTAAAACTCGTGCCTTTGGCATTCCATGCACCAAGGTGCTCACGTGGCTAGTTTGAATTGGCAGGAAGCTATTTTCTAATTTTTTCTTTTTGATTACTTATAGTTTTAGTTTCTCCGAAGTAAACATAGAACAAGAAAACGTAGTATGAAAAGCAAGAAAGTTTTTTTTAACAGCTTTAAGATATAATTCACATACGATATAATTCATTCACCTGAAGTGTGCAACTGAATGGTTTTTAGCATATTCAGAGATAACGTGCAACCATCATCCCAGCCAATTTTAGAACATTTTCATCACCTCAGAAAGAAGCCCTGCACCCTTAGCAATCACTACCAGTTTCCCCGCAAGCCTAGGCATCACAAACCTACTTTCTCTATCTAGGCACTTTGCTGTTCTGCACGTTTCGTATCGGTGGAATCAGGCAATGCGTGGGCTTTTGTGTCTGGCTTCTTTCACCAGGTTCCCCGTGTGTAGCAGGAATCACAACTTCATTCCTTTTTACTGTGGCACAATATTCCATTAAATTTTCTATTTTTTTAATTTCAAAAATTTTAACAGCAACTATATAAAAAAGCAAGCTCTCAGCTTGTGTGTAGAACTGCGCAACTGTCTCCCCGGATTCTCACTCTACCTGTGGGGATCAAGCCTGTCTAGACCCCCCCAGGCCCCCCCTCCTCCGGAGGCTAACGGAAGGAGGGCTCAAGGAGCCTTAGCTCCCCTTCCCACTCTCCTTTGAATCCCTGTGCTGCCTGTTCTCCAAGGAGCAGCCTGGAACTCCAGAACATTAAAGAAAACCCCAGGCAGCATGCGTCCCATCCCCTGCCGCGCTGTGGGTGTCTGGAAGGCAAGAGCCCAGCCTGACTCATCTCCATGCAGCAGAGCTGGCGCACGTGGTCCTCCATTAGTACCTGACGAATGAATGAATGCATGGGTGAGTGAGTGAATGACTGTGTCTTGGCGACTAGAAGCACCTAGAAGGCAAAGACTAGAGGGTTGTCCTCTCTGGAACCCAATGCCTTGCACACAGTAGGCGCTCCATTAATGCTAGTCCATAACTTGACAATAACACCATGATCATTTCTCTTCAAGAGCTTTGAACTTTTTCCCTCTAAGTTGGATTTTTTTTCCCTAAAACCCTTTACTTTTTAAAGGATAATGTGGTAATACAAGCCAACCCTAAGCTATCTGCTTAATCTTCTTTCCCCTAAACATTAGCTCAGTGGGAAAAGGGGCCTAACCTCTGTGTATGTTTCTCTCTGTGTATACTTTCGGCCAGAAGGCTGGAGAAACCGGGACGAATGCACGGTGCTCAGAGATTCTGAGAAAAGACGGGAGAGGCCTGCAGAGGCCGGAAGAGGGGCGTCGGGAGGGCGAGAGCAGATGGGACACATCCCTGCTGGAAGGGCTCTAAGGATCTGCTTGTCTCACGTGTGAGCGATGCTCAATGACAAGCCACTTGCACCTCTGTGACCCGACCCGAGGGGAGGACAGTTTCCAGCTGTGGCCAGTGCCTGGACCCACCTTGGCCTGGCTGGGAGCGCCCTTCACGGAGCCCAAAAGACGCAGGGCGGACCCCTCTGCTGTGCATTCCTGCTCAAAGTGCCACGCGGGGCTGACCGTGGCAATGCCCACATGACTTGGACAATCTCTTAAAGTCTATGAACGGTCCACTCAGACCAGCTGAGTTTTATGGCGTGTAAATTAAACCTCAGTAGGACTGTCAAAAAATAGACCATGCTCACGGGAAAAATTATATATACATGTACATACATATACGTGTATGGACATATGTGCATTATATATACATGTGTGTACACATCCGCATATACAGATACACACATACACAGATATAAATATACAATCAAAGGTGAAAAGAAGAAAGGGCCTTTCTAATCTGGAAGGAGTCCCAGATTGCAGGGCAGGAGACCCGATTCTGGGCCTGGCTCAGCCGCTGCGTGCGGAGTGACCCTGGACAGGCCGCTGTCCCTCCCTGGGCCTTGTCTGGGAAGCACCCCCTTTCCTCTCAAGAACAGTTGCTCACGGCAGCAGCCAGAGGGCCCCTTTGCAAACGTGAGTACTCTGGTCAAAGCCCTGCAACAGCTCTCCACTCTGTGCGAGTAGGAGCCAAAGCTGTCGTGATGATCCTTATGGGTCCTTGAAGGCCCCGGACTAGAGCTCTTTGTGAGCTCTTTGTGATGATGGAAAGTTCTAGATCTGTGCTGTCCAGTACAGCAGCCACCAGCTGCAGGTGGCTATTGTGCACTTGAAAAGCAGCTGGTTGACCAAGGAGCTGATCTTTGGCTTGGCTTTATCTCACTTAATTTAAGTGCAAGGAGCCACACAGGGCTAGCGGCTACCAAATTGCCCAGGGCAGCCCAGACCACCTGCTCCCCCCGCCCCCGAGATGCCGCACCACTTCTCCAGCCTCCTCCCCCCATCCCCCCCCACACTGCTGCTCTCCCTCCGCTCCAGGCACAGTTGCGCCCCAGGGCCTTTGCATCAGCTGTCCCCCTTCACTGGACACACCCTAGTGGCTCACCCCATCCTTCAGGTCTTTGCGTGTGTTACCTCCCCCCTGAGGCTGCCTTGGGCCCGTTCAAAGCTGCCCACCCCACTGGCACCCCACTCCCTCCCCCTGTCTGCGTCCTATTCCCCAGCACGTCTCAGCTTCTCTCTCCCCAGCCATCAAGCCGTCACCTTGGTAACCCTGCTCCCTGTCTGTCTCCTGCCTCCGTGGAGACAGGGACCTCAGCCTGCTTTGTGTATTCCATGCTCCTGGGACAGTGCTCGGCACAGGGCAGGGGCTCAGCAAATATTCATTGAATCAAAAAGTTAGATGGAGGCCGGGCGCGGTGGCTCACGCCTGTAATCCTAGCACTCTGGGAGGTCGAGGCGGGTGGATAGCTCAAGGTCAGGAGTTCAAGACCAGCCTGAGCAAGAGTGAGACCCCGTCTCTACTATAAAATAGAAAGAAATTAATTGGACAACTAAAAATATATGTAAAAAATTAGCCAGGCATGGTGGCGCATGCCTGTAGTCCCAGCTACTTGGGAG
>CAUYRT010046034.1:0-27055 GCA_963574885.1 Lepilemur ruficaudatus
CCTAGCTCACAGCAACCTCAAACTCCTGGGCTCAAGCAGTCCTTCTGCCTCAGCCTCCCAAGTAGCTGGGACTACAGGCACGCGCCACCATGCCTGGCTAATTTTTTCTACATATATTTTTAGTTGGCCAATTAGTTTCTATTTTTAGTAGAGACGGGGTCTTGCTCTTGCTCAGGCTGGTTTCGAACTCCTGACCTTGAGCGATCTGCCCGTCTTGGCCTCCCAAAGTGCTAGGATTACAGGCGTGAGCCACTGCGCCCGGCCCTTTTCTATATATTTTTAGTTGGCCAATTAATTTCTTTCTATTTTTTAGTAGAGACGGGGTCTCGCTCTTGCTCAGGCTGGTTTCAAACTCCTGACCTCGAGCGATCCGACCGCCTCGGCCTCCCGGAGTGCTAGGATTACAGGTGTGAGCCACCGTGCCTGGCCTGGATAGACTTTTGAAGAGCAGAAGCTATTCTATGAGTAAGATATGATACAAAACCCATCAAATTAACTTATTTATATCTTTGGTGGCAGTATGTAGATTGGAGCAATGATTTTCAAACGATTTTATTGCATCCCACAGTAAGAAGTGTTTTACATTGCAACCTAGTACATACATACACATATAACCAAAAAATTTCACAGAATAATGTTTACTCTTCGTGTTTTCTGATTTTCTCTTGTATACTGAAATATTAAAAAATGCTTGTCATTATACACTAAATTGATTTGATATCCTACTGTGACCAGTAGTATGAAAAGTACTAGTGCAGAGTTGAGAGAACAGGATATTGGAGGAGTATGATGTCAGATCGCCTGAGTTTCTAATTCTGCTCCAAGGTTACTTTGTTTTACATTGTTATATTTCATGTTTCTAAGCCTTAGTTTCTTGGGGGACAAGAGGTTGCATTCACCTCTTGTCATGGATTATCCTGAGGGTCAAAAGAGAGAAAAACCCACCCATATACAAGTTGAACATCCTTAATCTGAAAATTTGAAATGCTTCAAAGTCTGAAACTGATTGCTGACATGATGCCACAAGTAGGAAATTCCACACCTGACCTCATGATGGGGCACAGTCAAAATTTTCATGCACAAAATTGCTAAAAATATTATATAATGTTACCTTTAAAGTTGGGCATGGTGGCTCACGCCTGTAATCCTAGCAGTTTGGGAGGCTGAAGTGGAAAAATCTCTTGAGGCCCAGAAGTTCAAGACTAGCCTGAGTCACATAGTGAGATCCCATCTCCACAAGAAATAGAAAAATTAACCAGGTGTGGTAGCATGGGCCTATAGTGTCAGCTACTCAGGAGGCTGAGGCGGAAGGATCACTTGAGCCCAGGAGTTTGAGGTTACAGTGAGCTATGATGATGTCACTGCTTTCTAGCCCAGGCAACAGAGTAAGACCCTATCAGTGCCCCTCTCCCCATCGTAGGTTACCTTTAGGTTATGTGTATAGTGTATATGTGATACATAAATGAGTTTCATGTTTAGACTTGGGTCCTCTCTCCATGATAACACATTATGTAAATGCAGATATTCTGTGTTCCAAAAAAAAATTTGCAGCTCTTCTGGTCCCAAGCATTTCCAATAAGGGATATTAAATCTATAGTAAGTACCAAGAAACTAGTGATCTGAATTTGAGATGGTGATAATCAAGAAAGTTGTTTTCATTCCCCCCCTTCTTTCTTGTGCTGCTTTTATAAAACATTTTTGAAACTTTGTATATAATTTACACATTCCTTTGTGAATATATTCTTGCCACAGATTTTGCAGTGGAGGGACACTTTACAAAGCAATGGTGCCAGGTGGTAGGTGTTGAAAAATGCAGAATTATATCCTTTTAGGTAAAGGAAATCCTTTATTTTTAAGACAGAGTCTCACTCTCTTGCCCGGGCTAGAGTGCCATGGCGTCAGCCTAGCTCACAGCAACCTCAAACTCCTGGGCTCAAGCGATCCTCCTGCCTCAGCCTCCCAAGTAGCTGGGACTACAGGCATGTGCCACCATGCCCGGCTAATTTTTTCTATTTTTGTTAGAAACGGGGTCTCACTCTTGCTCAGGCTGGTCTTGAAGGCCTGAGCTCAAACGATCCGCCCGCCTGGGCCTCCCAGAGTGCTAGGATTACAGGTGTGAGCCACCACACCTGGCCCCCCTGCGATATTCATAAGGAACCTGCATACAGTAGACACTTGTTGATGGACTATATATCAGCTAAATCCTAAGTGGATCATTATCCTTCAAATTCTGCGCAGCACGTTGGGAGGCTGAGGCAGAAGGATCACTTGAGGCCAGGAGTTCCAGACCAGCCTGAGCAAGAGTGAGACCAGGTCTCTACAAAAAATGGAAAAATTAGCTGGGCATGGTGTTACGTGCCGGTAGTCCCAGCTACTCAGGAAGCTGAGGCAGGAAGATTGCTTGAGCCTAGGAGTTTGAGGTTGCAGTGAGCTATGATGATGCTACAGCACTCTAGCCCAGGCAATGGAGTGAGACCCGGTCTCAAAAAAAAAAGGCTACTAGTTTTCTCTAGACATAATTGATTGACCGGACAAATTGGATGTGTGGCACTTAGATAAAAAGGGAAGTAGTATTTTATAGAACTAATATGGAAGTTTCTTACTGAATGGCTGCTAATGAAAGTTTGTATTCTGGGAAATAAAGTGTTAGGTCAGTGATACAGAAGAAAGCATCTTTTTTTGGGTGAAATACTAGCATTTATTAAAATGATAGTTAATAGCTAGTAGTGAACATTTACTCAACAGCAATCCTATGAGGCAGATTGTACTTTTATTCTCATTTTAAGATGAGGAAACTAAGAGAGGTTATTCCTTGACCATGTTATACTATTAGTAGGTGATGTAGCGGTATTTGAACCCAGGGTCTCCTCAACCACTGTGGTAGGCTACTGCTGTTGCAGATATCCCTTGTATGTGCTCAGAGCTGTAAAAATACTCTTTTTTTTTTTTTTTTGAGACAGAGTCTAACTTTGTTGCCTGGGCTGGAGTGCTGTGGCGTTAGCCTAGCTCACAGCAACCTCAAACTCCTGGGCTCAAGCAATCCTCTTGCCTCAGCCTCCCGAGTAGCTGGGACTACAGGCATGTGCCACCATGCCCGGCTAATTTTTTCTATACATTTTTAGTTGGCCAATTAATTTCTTTCTATTTTTAGTAAAGATAGGGTCTTACTCTTGCTCAGGCTGGTTTCGAACTCCTAACTTTGAGCAGTCCTCCTGCCTCAGCCTCCCAGAGTGCTAGGATTACAGGCATGAGCCACTGGGCCCAGCTTGAAGATACTGTTTAGGTCTCAGCAAGAGGAACCTTGTCCCTGTTGATAAGTTTCAGTGTTGGTGTTATCAGTAGAAACTGTATCCTTTCATTCTTCTGGTTGGCTATTGTTTCTCAGTATTCTCTTCCTGCTGAGGATAGCTCTTAATTTCTCTCTATTATTGTCTTTGTTTCTCATTCATCAGAAGTTTTCACAGGTGTACTATTTTGAAATAGGTTATATTTTCAAATGTGTTTATGATAAAAATTAAACTTTTTGTTGTCCATTGTTTGAGATAGAAATTTCTGTGTTTAGTAACTTTAGGGCTTGTTAGATTGCTACACCGTAAATGTCACTTCAGGTCTATTGAACTCCTTTGTAGACACTAACATAGTTCTCTTATACCTAGTAGTATTTGGCATTTATATTGTACTTTGTGGATTCACAGTGAAACTGTTGTTTTTCCTCCCAGGAATAAATCTTATTTGTAAAATGAGGAGGAGGAGATTGGCTAATATAACTTTATAAGGGCTCTCTCAGCTTGAGCACTGAAATTCTGTGAGTCTGTAATAGTTTCAAAATAGAAAGATGATTAAATATTAATAGTTTAGCCTCGAAAAAAAAGTTTTACCTAATAGAGTTAGAGAATGGGATAGGTGTTCTCTCCATTCCCTACCCTCCTTCGCCCTGCAAAAAAGATCAAGTAGAGAATTTGTGTCCAATTGGCTGAGAAAGAAAAGATCCCTAGTATTCCATTTTTGTATAAGATGTATAAAAGATTCAAAACTTTTTCATTAATAGCTTGTGAAAGACAATGTCTTTTACAGACATTACTAGGTCATTACTCAGATCAGAGCGTCTTAAATTGTTATTTATTTTAATTGACATGTAAAATTGTCTATTTATGGTGTACAGCATATTTGGGTATATGTATACATTTTGAAATGGCTAAATCAAATTGTGATTCCTAGGACTGAATTCTGAGCTGGTCACTGATAATGTTACTTATAACTGTTGCCATTTTTCTTATATAAACATCAAAAATTTCTCCCTAAAATTTCTCCCCTCCATGATGATATTTTGTGTACTTTTAATGCTTGTTGTTAAGAAAGTATACTTCAAAAAGCTCTTGTGGATTCAGTCACACTTTTCGATGAATTTGCATTTTATTAATTAATGGCCTTTGTGTACTTTTGAATGTAATTAGACAGGGCTTGGTGTATATCTGATGGATTAATGAATCTCTTCTTGGCTTGTGAGAGCTCTGTCATCTTTAGAAATCACTGGTTTAAAACAATATACCTTTGTTTCAAATGTACATAAATCGTTTCCAATATTTACCTTTAAAGGATGACATTTTGATAGTCTCCAGAATTCTATTAATCTGGGTCAAGACTAGTCATAGTGGGTGGGCCGAGACCCTGTATTCCCCATAGATCATGGGTCCTAATGAAATATTTTATGGATGAAAATGTTTTTAAGGCATTGGTTTAGGGCTCTAGGTACTTATTATTTCTGCTATGTACTAGAATAATTTGTCAAGTATGGTCAAATATGTCTACATTAGAAAAATTGGTCAACTTTATCATAAATCTATATTGGTACATGTTTCCTATTTGTCACCTGTGTTGTCCAGTTCCTGCACATTGTTTTGCTAAGACTTTATCCTTTTTCCAATTTTAATCTCAATCTGGCATTTATTCTGAAATAAAGTAGTGGAACTTTGTAGGTTACCAGTATCACCTTTACTCATTGGAAAGAGAACCCTTGGACTTTGGGAGTTTAAACTATTTAGTTGAGGGGCAGGGAACCTGTGGCCTTCTAGATCCTTTTATTTAAAGGATTTGCTCTGTAAAATTTGGATTCAGTCAAAAGGCTGCATTTAAGGGATCTAGAAGGCCAAAGGCTGCAGGTTCCCTACCCTTATCTAGTTTCTGTCTTATCTTCTACCACTCCCTGTCTGAGTGAACTTGGGCAGGTAATTAAGCTTTCTGAGCCTCAGTTTCAGCTCTAAAACTGTATTGCGTCTTCCACTCAGGGTTGTTGTGGGCTTAAAATGGTAATATTTATGAAGAGCCTAACACTGTATCAGGCTTGTTTCCTTCTCGTCCTCCCTGCTCAAAATTTTTTCTTTCTTAGGCTGCTGCTGCTTTCTTTGAAACATTTTGGAGAAATCTCCTTTATCTCCCGTTCTTCTCATCCTTTTAAACAGTGCTAAACTGAGTGTAGCCCTCAGTTTCATTCTGTGTGTCTGTGGTTTCCGCCTTAAACTCATTCACGTTTCCATTAGAACTTCTGTCTAAATGATGCACAAACATACGTGACGTGGACATAGAGAATTTCTCTGTTCTCTGTGTTCTGAAATGTCTTTCATCTAAAGCAGTTCTTATATGTTGGAAGTCATGGTCATGGTGCTGTTGGATAACACTGTTTTTGTAGCACATCATGAAATACATTTAATTTTATCACACAGTCTGAGAACAAATGGATGAGCGGAAAACTATTGATAGTATATTATTTATATAATGTAAAATTAGTTATCTGAGATAAACAAGTACAGTCAGATTTCTCGTGTGTATATATAAATTGATTATTTTACAGAAATTAATGAGAGAAGTTAAAATTGAGAAAACTCTGTTAATTTTTTTTTTCTCCCTATAAAACAATGAGTAAAAATCCATTTTGGTGGTAGAATACTTTGGTCTGGCTCCTAAGATTATAGTTGGGAAAACCTGAACCTAAAATGTATTTGCTTGCTCTTAGGTTATCTAGAGGCCTCCCCCAGCTCCATGTAGCCCATCCTTCAGGTCTCCTGGGCTCAACTCTTATTTTTCGTTTTCTCTTGGCTTAACTCTAATCATCTATCAACTCATGCTTTTTCTCTGGTGTGCTTTATATCCTCCCTTTATATTCTCAGTTTTTATTTAAACTAAGGTCAGTGGATTCTCATTCCTAAAGGTCTTGCATTGCATCTCCCCCTTCTTTCTTTCCACTCCATGCAATTATAACACATCATCTCTCCTGGTTTGCTGTAGCAGTTTCCTGAGATGTCTTCCTGCTTCTGGTCTTATTCTGCCCCCCTCTCAGATTGCTTCCACACTGCTGTTTGAGTAAACCTTCCTAAGTCACAAATCTATGTCGAGCAGTCCTCCGTCTGAAAACTCTTTTGTGACCCCTGTTACACACAGAATTAAGTCAACTCTTTAGCATGGTGTATGGGGCTGTGGGTAGTATCTTCCTCATCTCTTGCCACCTCCTACTCAAGCTGCATACTTCTGTTCTCAGCTTCCATACCCATGTTGAATTACTCTAACCATAGTTCTTAAGGAGTGTCAAATTTGCCTCCATGAGTTTGAATGCACTGTCCAGAAGATCTTTGTCTACTGGGTGATTTCTTCCTTGAGACTCAGTGCATTGTCATCTTTTTAACCTCTCTACCTAGGCAAAGTTCAGAATTTTGTTCTCTGTTCCCATAACCTTTTGTAGACACACATTCTTTCTGTGACTCATGCATGTCTCTGTCCTTTCCATTTAAGTGTATGCTTCCTGGGATCAGAGATTATTTCTCTTTTATCCTGTTTGCCTGACTCATAGCAGATTCTTCATAAATATTGGATGAATGGGTCTGGTAGAAAATGTTGGATGATTTCGAACTCCTGACCTTGAGCAATCCTCCCACCTCGGCCTCCCAGAGAGCTAGGATTATAGGTGTGCGCCACCACGCCCGGCAGATTGTTTATAATATATTTATAGGAGAGTTAATATTTTCACTTTAAGTTTTTTATGTTAATATTTAATATTTCATTCTAAAGATGGTGGAACCAGGGCAAGATTTACTGCTTGCTGCTTTGAGTGAGAGTGGAATCAGTCCGAATGACCTTTTTGATATTGATGGTGGCGATACGGGGCTTGTAACTCCAACACCTACCCCTCAAGTTCAGCAGGTAAGAGTTTTCCTCTGTTTCTTAATTTGTAATTTCCACTTACAGAAATATATTTTATTAAGCTTTAATTTTAAATATATGTGAATGTTATTTTTATATTAAGTATTTGTTTTCATTTATGAAGTGGAAAATATTCACAGTGAAAACCGAGACATTAATTTCTGCTTTGATATTATATATGTGTACAGTAAATGTGAGAGAGAAATTATTTAGAGTTTGTGTGGGAAGATCTTTACTTTCCTTAATAGTTGTCTTATTTAGGGACATTTTTCTGTAGTTTGACTATATACATTCTCTGAAAGCAAAAATAAGATTTTAATGTTAGCTTAGTTTTGTGGAGATTTTATGTTTACGAAGATTGTTATATCTGGTTTTAGTGATTTCACATTCAGTTTGAATGTAAGGCTTGACCTTTTTTTGTTTTAATAAAATAAATGCAACTCTATTCTCAAAACGGAATTCGTTGATGTTATTTTCTCTCAAGTCAGTGCCACTTAGTGCATTAGAACTAGGTTTGGAGACCGAAGCAACAGTTCCTGTTAAACAAGAACCTGAGACGGTACCTACTCCAGCACTGTTAAATGTGAGGGTAAGAATTTTTAGATTTGGTGTTACTTGCAAAGTAGTTTAGGAACGTAGTAAGAAAATAACCTATTAATGTGAAATAAATTTATCTCCCGAGTTCTGCTTTCTGCCACTTTCTCAATATCCTATCCTTACCTCCTACCTTATAAAAACATTTCTTTCAGTGCCTTGGTACTTACGTTGATCAAAAGATAATTAGAACAAACAGAACTTTTTTTAGTTTGTTTATTGCAAATGATACAAAATTCATAAAGTATAGATGAAATGCACATTATTCCACTACTCTTTCCTTTTTTGCTTATTTATTTCAGCTTTTGTCCATTGGGATTTATAATTTTTATGGGATTATAATTGTGCTTTGAATATAAAGTTCCTCTGAGCTTACCTTAAACGTAGAGCAATTATTAACTGAAGCCTAATGGGATAAAATTATGGGACAAGCTGGCTAAAATTTGATAATTGATAAATTATTGAGACTTTTGTTTAAAAGTGATAAATAGTAATCCAAAAGACTCTTATTAAAGGAGTCATGCAGAAATAAATAATTTGAGAAGAAAAGAAAGTAGAAATAGACTTAAATTTATAAAAAATATCTCAGTGTTACTTGTAGTCACAGACATATTGTTATCTTCAAATTGACATCGTTTTTTTTCATTTTTCTCTAGTTTTCCTTACCTCATCCCCCATTGAAAAATAAAATGTTCTTTAACTTTGTTGTAGGTTCAAAGATAGCACCCACACCATCACCAGTAATTGTATTATACCTGACTGGGTGTGTTCGTGCAACATAAGAATTTAAAACTCTGCTTGGTGGTTTTTGTCTTTTTATATTCTAGACTTTGGTGTGGTCTGTATGACAGCAAACAAAGCATTAAACAAGTATCACAGAATATTAGAAACAGAAAATGTGTCTCAGAGAACCCAGGCCTCCAAGGGTTTAAGGTCAGCTACCTTGTTGGAGCAGTTGTGGCATTAGAAATTCTTTCAGTTACCAGTCCTTTTATCATATAGGGTTACTGTACATCACAGTTTGCTTGGTACAGTTCCATTTTATGCGTGCTATCCCCAATGGTTATATAAAATGCTACACTACTGCTATACCTTCTTTTTCTCAAAGTGATGCCTTTTGGCTTGGTAGTTTATAGTTAATCAAATTAAATTAGAAATGAAGTGCTAATAGGCAAGAGTTAAAGTCAATTTTAGATTTCTAAATGGCCCACTGTGTTTATGGATGTAGGCCTTAGAGAATAAAGCATTTTTCACCGGTGTAATGTCTTTTGTTTTCCAGCAGCAGCCTCCGTCTACTACAACATTTGTGCTGAATCAAATAAACCAGCTTCCTACCTTGGGATCTACAATTGTAATGACTAAAACACCACCTGTAACAACCAACAGGCAAACTATCACTTTAACTAAGTTTATCCAGACTACTGCAAACACACGCCCTTCAGTCTCAGCACCAGCAGTACGAAATGCCATGACCTCTGCACCTTCAAAAGACCAGGTTCAACTGAAGGATCTACTCAAAAATAATAGTCTTAATGAACTCATGAAACTAAAACCACCTGCCAATATTGCTCAGCCAGTTGCCACAGCAGCTAGTAAGTCTGTTTTCAGTAGTATCAACTTTTTCTACCTTTGGTAAGCTATGTCAAAGTGGTTTGTTCAGAGGATTTTGTTGATTTTTTTAAAAAGTAGGCATAAAAAAAAAGTAGGCATGGAAGAGGTAGTACCTGCATTATCTTGTACACTTATAGCATTTGCACAGTTGAAGGGAAGCAGAACTTTATTTAAGTGCTTGGATAGAGTGTTTAGCTTTGAAATGAAGTTTGTCAGATTATCAGGTAGCTTCATTAACACCAGGAGATCATCTCAGTTTTAGATAGTATGAAAAGCCAGTTAACATTTTTCTTATTCCTTTAAAAAATCCATGTTTATAGCCGGGCACAGTCACTCATACCTGTGATCCTAGCACTCTGGGAGGTCAATGCGGGTGGGTCATTTGAGCCCAGGAGTTCGAGATCAGTCTGAGCAAGAGCAAGACCCAATCCCTACGATGTATAGAAAAATTAGTTGGGCATGGTGACATGCACCTGTAGTCCTAACTACTCGAGAGGCTGAGGCAGGAGGATCCCTTGAGCCCAGGAGTTTAAGGTTGCTATGAGCCAAGATGTTGCCATGGCACTCTACTGGGGGTGGCGGGGTACTCTACTCAGGGCTCCAAAAAAAAAAAAATAGATTTTTCTTCAGGTAGAGATGAATGCTTTGGAGAGAAATGAAAGATGGGGATGGGGTGGGAGGCAGTAAGAGGTTACAGTTTTAAATGGAGTGGTCAGAGGAAGCTTCCTATTAAGGGAATTTTTAAGGGTAAAATAGAATTAATCTGTCCTTTTTTATTTTCACTGTGGCTATTTGAAACTTGAATAGTGTAGTTTTAGTTTTAGAAACTGAAAAATGTGAACTTCCAAGAAGAAGATTCTTTTCTTCCCTTCTCTGTTGAGTTATAGAGTATTTGAGTCCATATTACATAACAATACCATGGTGGGCACTGTTGGAGATACTAACCCTGACTTAGAAATACTCTGAGCTGAGCACTATTTTATAACTTTAGCACAGGAATGGGATATGTTTTTGTTTTTGTTTGTTTTTGGGTCAGTTTAATTGGGATTGTTGTGTTTTGGGATCAAGAGGCTAGGATGAAGGGGATGAGTGATAAGGCATGTTCCTGATGATTTATGCTAGTACATACATAACCAACCTATCAGGCTCTTGGGATGAAGTGATGGATAGATATTGAATAGACAGTTTCTGTTTCCAAAGAGCGTCTTTATTTTTCTATTTGTGGGAAATAATTTTTAAGACTTCATATAAAACACTATGTAAGTTTGTGACAGAATTGACTGCTTGGAAGTTGTAATGTGCTTGTGTAGAGGGCTAGGGGCATTCTAAAAGGATGGGCAGGAGGTGTTTGTAGGATGATATAGAACTTTGTTTCCAGTAACGTGAAACTAAAATTTTCAGATACTCTTAATCTTTGTGTTTGGGTCCATATCATTGTGACCTTGTGGCTGTAGTTTTTTATTCTCAAGGTCATTGTCCTGAACTAAACTGCAATCTGGCAGCTAAATGCCAGTTGGGAAATCATTTTATCTGTCTTAGGACTGGTTTCCTTTTTCTGCCATGGAGTGCAGGACTGTGTCCCTGACCTGGCTAAAGTGCAGGGGCAGCATCTGGAATGGCTCCTCCAGGACTTGGGGCTAGTCAGCAGATAGTGGAAGATGCTTTTTGTTAGGGTCTTTGGATTTAATGAGGAAGCCTGTCCCTTTTATATGAGTGGCTTCCTGAGTGTTCCACTCCTAATAGAAGCATGTGCCATCATAAATTTAAAGGAGTGGATGTGTGCCGTTGGGAGGAAAGAGTTTAGAGAGCAGAACAGAAGGTGGGATAGATTTGGTTGCGTAAGATCTAGTACAGTAAACTCTCCCACATTCAGGGTTGTAATTTTTAAAAGATAAAAGGGTGTAAGTCAAGGATGCCCTTGTATGGACACCTGAGAAACTGTCAAACTAGACCAGTACTGAAAAAGAAACATTGTGAGTGAATGCTGAAGATGAGCAAAGTTTTGTGTTGAAGGAGAGGATCATCTTTTTGCTAAAGGGGGAGAACGCTGAAAGTATGAAACTATGGAGAACAAGGTTTTGCGTGCTTTTCTGTCTTTCATCTGTGTGGATGTTGTCCCATTTGGAGCCCTTGGCCTTTTTGGTTTCTCTTTGGATTCTGATCTCTCACTTGAGTTCCAGTCTTTTTTATTTTTTTTATTTTTTTGAGACAGAGTCTCGCTCTGTTGCCCGGGCTAGAGTGAGTGCCGTGGCATCAGCCTAGCTCATAGCAACCTCCAACTCCTGGGCTCAAGCGATCCTTCTGCCTCGGCCTCCCGAGTAGCTGGGATTACAGGCATGCACCACCATGCCTGGCTAATTTTTCATATATATATTTTTTAGTTGTCCAGCTAATTTCTTTCTATTTTTAGTAGAGACAGGGGTCTTGCTCTTACTCAGGCTGGTCTCGAACCCCTGACCTTGAGTGATCTGCCTGCCTCGGCCTCCCAGACTGCTAGGATTACAGGCGTGAGCCACTGCACCCGGCCTTGAGTTCCAGTCTTGTAGATCTGTGAACCGATTGATCACTGGCTCTTCCACAATGAGTAAACAAATCATGCCCACAAACAAATTTATCATCTCTTTTTTAGCTTCCTTATTTTGTTAATACTTTAATTAGTCCCACTCATTTTGGAGTCCTAAGTGATAGCTCCAAAATACTCATCAGTTGGTAGGATAGGTAAGATGCTAATCAGTCCTCCTACTGTTACCTCTTATTTTTAAGGACAGTGGTTTTCACACTGTAATCCAAAGAATTCCAGGTACTGGGAGTACTTCTGGGATACTGGAGGTTAAGGTCTGGTTACAGGGGTTTTCGACATGGTACTCCTGTCCCCTAAACCCAATTCATTTAAGCAATTCGTGCTGAATTGATATTTGGATTCCAGGATTCTGTTGCTATATTTAAAAAGAGTTTGTGTGGTTTTTTTTTTTTTTTTTTGAGACTGAGTCTCACTCTTGCCCAGGCTAGAGTGTCGTGGCATCAGCCTAGCTCACAGCAACCTCAAACTCCTGGGCTCAAGTGATCCTCCTGCCTCAGCCTCCCGGGTAGCTGGGACTACAGGCATGTGGAACCATGCCCGGCCAAGTTTTTTCTATTTTTAGTTGTTTGGCTAATTTCTTTGTATTTGTAGTAGAGACGGGGGTCTCGCTCTTCCTCAGGCTGGTCTCGAATTCCTGACCTCAAGCAATCCTCCGACCCCGGCCTCCCAGAGTGCTAGGATTACAGGCATGAGCCACCATGCCTGGCCTTTAAAAAGAGTTTGAAAACCACTGGTGTAGAATAATAAAGAGTCCATTGTTTGGATCTTTATTCTGGGGGCAGGAGGAAAATGAGGAGTTCCTAGATTTTTTTTTTTTTTTCTGGAAATAATTATTTTGCCTTGAAAGTTGTAAGTACCAGCACCAGTGGTTAAGGTGGTTAAGGTTAAGTACCGGTACCACCTGGTTAAGGTGTTTTTCTGCTAAATCATTTTCAAATTTCCCATGCACACATTTTCTTTTGAGTTACTTGTTTTCTAAAGTTAATTTTTTTTTATTTATGCACCTTACCTCCCTAAAGTTAATTCTTCCATGTTTTAATGCCCATGGTTAATTTCAGTTAGTGATAGGCAGATTGATGTTCTTTGGTTTGTGAATTAGGTAAACTTTAATGAATTCTTAAACTGTAGGAAAAGAAATTGTGATTTTCTTCAAAAATGTAAATTGATTTTTTCCCCTTCAGCCGATGTAAGCAATGGTACAGTAAAGAAAGAGTCTTCTAATAAAGAAGTAGCAAGAATATGGATAAATGACATGAAAATGAGAAGTTTTTCCCCGACCATGGTGAGTTTCCAATAGTTGTATCTATTTTTGTATAGTATGAGTACCCTTGACTAGACGTGCTCTATCAAGAACAGTTCTCACGACACTTTTTTTTGGATAGAAGGGAGCTACTCAGTTATATAAACTGATGTGTAAGCTTAAACCTTATTATAATAAACTAACACGTACTAAGCGTGGTGGTTAAAACTTGCAGATTTTATAGGATGTGATATTACACACAGTGCTGACTTCTTTTTATTATGAGTCTCACCTGATCAGAAAAAAAGAATTAACCAAAAATGTTTGATAACTGTGTTCATTTTAGCATTCATCATGAGTATGTAGCTAATTATGAGCTGTCAGATCATATAATGGTATAGTTTTGAGTAATTTTATAATTTTTTTAACATTTGGGAAATACCATATGTTTCAGATCAGTTGATTCTATGCATTTATTTAGTAGCCTCTGTATATAACTGTGTGGTGGATTTTTATAAGAATTATATTGTATGACTCTACCTTCAATAAAATCTGACAACTGCCTGGATTAAGTAGTAATATAAAGGGCATCTAAAGGTACAGTGTGATGCTCAAATTGTGATGCTTGGGTTTTGCATCTGCAGAGACTTTGAGAGGGCATTTTAGGAGGGGAGTTAAAGCATTAGGAGACACGGAAGTGGTGGTGAGTATGTGCTTAGGTGACAATAAGCCAGGATGCTTGTCTCCCAGGAAGAAATGAGAATGGTTGTGGAGCGTCCAGAGTTGAGTTTAAAGGACATGGTGCCAGTGAGGAGTCGCTGCAAGTGGGGGCACCTGCTGGTGATACAGGATGGTGTGTGTAGGGAAAAGAGACAGGTTGGGAAGTTGGTTAATCTAAAAGGGAAGGAGGAGGAGCTAAACTAGGGAGAGATTATTGGAAAAGTGTGAAGGGAAAAGAGAAATGAGAGATGACTGTACATGACAGTACCAAAGGAAGGTTAGGACTTGTGGTGGATTATGGGATTGGAGACAGTATAACAGCCTGCACCTGAGGTTTTCCACAGGGACCAGTAGAACCAGTGCTGGCAGTACCCAGTTAACTTAGTGTCATGTACCAACAGCACTTGGAAGTTGATTCTGGAAACTAAGAGTGCGTTTTCTGGCCAGGCCCGGTGGCTCACGCCTGTAATCCTAGCACTCTGGGAGGCCGAGGCGGGAAGATTGCTCAAGGTCAGGAGTTTAGGACCAGCCTGAGCAAGAAAGAGCGAGACCCCGTCTCTGCTAAAAATAGAAAGATATTAATTGGCCAACTAAAAGAAAAAATTAGGCGGGCATGGTGGCGCATGCCTGTGGTCCCAGCTACTTGGGAGGCTGAGGCAGAAGGATTGCTTGAGCCCAGGAGTTTGAGCTTGCTATGAGCTAGGCTGATGCCACGGCACTCTAGCCCGGGCAACAGAGTGAGACTGTGTCTCAAAAAAAAAAAAAAAAAAGAATGCATTTTCTTCCAGAACCTTTTTATATACTGCTCAGGTTCCCATTCCAGCCCATAATATACCAAAGGTTCTGTGTTGGCCTAGCAGTTAGGAAACATCTAACAGAGATTGTAAACTGGCAGTCTGTGGATCAAAACTAGTTGACAGGTTTGTTTGGCCTCCAGAGTATTTTGAAGAATTTTTAATTTATTGCTGATACATAAAAATTCTAATTCTGGCCAGATGTGGCGGCTCACACCTGTAATCCTAACACTTTGGGAGGCCAAGGCAGGAAGATCCCTTGAGGCCAGGAGTTTAAGACCAGCTTGAGCTGACCCCCGTTCCTACAAAAAATACTAAAAAATTAGCCAGGTGTGGTGACTTGCGCCTGTAGTCCCAGCTACTCGGGAGGCTGAGGCAGCAGGATCGTTGAGCCCAGGAGTGGGAGGTTGCAGTGCGCTATGATGATGCTGCCTAGGTGACAGAGTGAGACCCTGTCTCAACAAATCAATCAGTGAATCCTGATTTCCAAGTTCTCTTGCAAAACAGGAGTACGTGACAATGCTGGGCCCACATTCCCCACCTAGTAAAACTTGCCTGGCTTTGAGTAGTGAGCATCCACAGTGTGTGTTGGGCTGGCATCCCCAGGGATCATGGTCTCTCTCACCCCCAGGTATCTCCTTGACCCTAAGCCTGATGTCAGTTGCCATTTCACATCCACCTGACTTACAAATGTACCTTTTTGGTCCCTGGATTTTTCAGTGATCTCTCAGCATTACCAATTTACCCTCCAATTACACCCCTGATGATTTTTTTAAAAATCTAGGCAGGAGGAGAAAGAATGGAGGAAGAAAGTAAATTGGTTATTTTAGCATAGATTGCATTCCTATTTTATAGGTGAGGAAAAGGTGAGAAGATGGGGGTGGAGAGGACACAGAATTTAGATGGCTTGCCCCAAGGTCACACAATTAAATAGCAGCAGAATTGGGATTCACATCTCTTTCTTTGGCCAGTCCAATTTAGTATCTAGTATCTGAAATTGGGTTTCATTTTGGCATAATTTATGAGAACATTTCAAGTTTTATAGATTTTATCTGAAGAGTCCATGCCTTAGTGTTGACTGGATGGCTGTGCCCCACCTCTCTTCCTTTCCACATTGAGTATCTTTGTGCCAGCATGTTCTTCTATGGACTCTGAGGTAGAGAAGAGAGCATGTCTTTACCTTTTAATGCCATCTTAACCTTGCCTTAACCTACCTTAACCTGTAGGTTCTGACTGGGTGACTGGGTTTTTCTTCTCTTCCTCTTTCCTTCCTTGGTATACTGAGTTTCATAGTCATTTCTCTATGCACTTCACTGAACAAGTACATGTTAATAAACAGCTTCCTAATGGTTTTACTGGTCATTAAGAGGCTTGTTCAGGGTCTTTCTATTCCCCCGTTCTTCCCTACTTCCACTCCTTTACGATCCTATAGAGAAAGAAGAGGGAAACATAATTTTGGTGACCGTTCACTTGGATTGCTACGGCAGTCTGGGTTTACTCTTGTTTTCTTGGTGTAACTTTTTTTTTTTAATTAGAGACAGGGTCTCTCACTCTGTCACCCAGGCTTAAGTGTAGTGGCACAATAGTAGCTCACTGTACCTCAAATCTTGGGCTCAAGAGATCCTCCTACATCAGCCTCCTGAGTAGTGGTAGCTACAGGCACACATTACCATGCCCAGTTAATTTTTAAATTTTTATTATTGTAGAGATGATGCTTGCTGTGTTGCCCAGGCTGGTCTTGAACTCTTGGCTTCAAGTGATCCTCCTGCTTTGGCCTGCCAAAGTGGTGGGATTACAAGTGTGAGCCACCGTGCTTGGCCTTCTTGGTGTAATTATTAATAGCTCCCCGTTTCACTATCGTATATGCCAAGGTTTAAAGATTAAATTATGCGGCCATCTTATATATGAGTGTTCCTTGTGTCTGTGAAGACAAAAAAGTCTGAAGGAAATTCTCTGTACTTCAGAAGATCCAGTAAACTAGTCTTCTGGGATTTTGGTTTTAGGATATGAGATGACAGTGAACTGAAAAGGTGGGGTGTGAGACTTAGGTCCTGCCGGTGATGATAGAGGGTGTGCACTGGGGCTCATCCACCTTTTGTTAGGGTTCATTTCATTTCCAGGACGAGAAAGAACAAGCCCTCCCTCCTCCTGCCCCCCAACCTTGCTCTTGCTACTTCTGGAACTGGAATTAAGGGCAGGATTGAGGGTGGGGAGGGTTCTGGGCATTAGGGAGGGTGATGGGCAGTATTGAAGGGGCAGGTAGTCTGAGATGATGGTGGCTGGAAGTGGAGCCCTGTAGTGACCTGTTTTGCTACGAAGGACGGAGTAGGTCGTCATTGCCTGTGCTCATTGTTGGAGAGTCAGGGAAGCCACGAAGTGTGACCCACGTTTTAGGGAATATGGAAGTGGTACATCATGTTTGCAAGATTGAAGATTGTTGGTGTGTTGGTTTGGCTTCCAGTCTCTGGATTTGGGATTGACCATGCTCTTTCTGTATTACAGAAGGTCCCTGTTGTAAAAGAGGAAGATGAGCCAGAGGAAGAAGATGAAGAAGAAATGGGTCATGCAGAAACCTATGCAGAGTATATGCCAATAAAACGTATGTCTTTGGGATTTGTCAAAATGATGAAAGACTTCAGGGTTCCTCTTGAGCTTAAATAACTCTGCCCCACACACTGTTAGCTCTTAGAATCTGTCACTGTTGGGTACCTCAGGACTTGACAAGTATGGGCTTTGTAATATGTTTTAAAATGTAATCTGTTTTTAAAATATTTACATGAAAGTTTTACTGTGTTTTTTTCCTATTCAAATTTAGAACCTTGTTTTAGGTTGATGTCTTTTAAAAGCAAAACTAAAAACTTGGGTTTTATTTTGTTTCATGTTAATTTTGCTTATGTGAGTAGCGATTATCAAATCAGCTAATTGTAGAGATATAAATATGTATCTTAGCTTTGTATATTTTATGAAGCTTGTCTAAAATCATGAAAATGTTGGAATCTTAAAAATAAAATAATTTGTGCCATTTGAAGTCATTGGTTGTGATTAACACCATTTCTGTTTTTTGTATAATGACTATGATCCATTTTTTAGTAGCCACTATATAAAGTTGAAAATTTTTTAGCTTTTGTATAACATTTTCATTTTTTAATTATATGAGGTAATAACAAAATAAATCTGTGTCTAGAATTTGTCTTTCATGTACTCTTGGTTTCTGTAAAAACCTACTAGTACTCTTTAAATTGAACTACAATTATCTTATCACCAACTGCAGGTGGGCTCTAAGATCCCTTACTTTTCTAGTTATTTAAAATGAGTTTTAGGTGTTAGTATCTGAACTTTCGGTTCTCCCCCTCAAATAACAGATTTTGCTAAAGGATTAAAAGAGTGTATCCATGGCCCTTTAGACCATAGGTCAGCAAACTATCTGGACCACTGCCTGATTTGGTCAGTAAAGTTTTATTAGAACAAAGGCATCCCTGTTGGCTTCTTTTGTTCATGGCTGCTTTGATACTACAACAGCAACGTTAAGTAGTTGTACAGGAGATGGCCTGCAGAGCCAGAAACATTATCTGACCCTTTTCAGAAAAGGTTTACCTGCCACTGTTTTAACCTGTTCACATTGTACATTTTGGGAAGTTAGTTGCAGTTTATTTTTATAGCCAAAGTTTACTTTCAAATACTTTTCAGAGAAAAATTAAATTGCACATTTGTTTTACTGAATGAAAGTGAAGGATTCAAGTAACTAAACAATTTTTAATGTGCAGGATTATGCTCTGTTACTACTAGAGAATCTTGTGTTATGAACTACATTGGTGTTTTTGTAGATGATAAATCATTTTAGTCAAATTTAAACAGTACTTTACCAGCAGTGACTTTTTATTAGAGGCACCAAGTGAATTGTTACATATTATATTGTCTCTGATCTGGGAAAAAATTGAAATATCTTAAAACTGGAAATGTTATTACTTAGAGTAATTGAAATGGAATATTTTTATATTTCCATTTAGTAAAAATTGGCTTACGTCACCCAGATGCCGTAGTGGAAACTAGCTCTTTATCCAGTGTTACTCCTCCTGATGTTTGGTACAAAACATCCATTTCTGAAGAAACCATCGATAATGGCTGGTTATCAGCATTACAGCTTGAGGCAATTACATATGCAGCCCAGGTAAGCAATAGTATTTTATAGTTACCTGTAACATTTACCTTTTTATCTTAGTTTATATAATTGTTTTAATCCAAAAGTAAGTTTTCCTTGATGAAAAATTTGCAACTGTGATTTTTATAAGTTTTATGTTTTAGAAAATAAAAAGGTATAGCAGGAATGTGGAGAGTGCATTTCCAGTGGAAATGACAAGTGTCATACCTTTCTTGGAATTTATTGGGAATATCTATCAAAATTAAAACACACATATCCTTTGACCTAGCAGTTCCATTCCTAGGAATCTATTCCATAGGTCTGTCAGATAAGAAGATATGTATAGATATTTGTTGTAGCTTTTCCCCCCTTAGTTGGAAAAGATTGGAGCACCTGCACTGTTGAGGGGTGATTGAATAAACTGTGTTGTTACTTTACTTTGGGGTGTTGTATGGGCTTTTAAAAGGGTATGAATTAAGAGTTATACACTAGTAGTCTTGAAGTGATTCAGTCAAAATTTGTATCCTTAAAATAAGTAATGACCAAAATAGCCAACTATCCTTGTATTTATGTGTGATAGGAAAGTTTGTATTTGATTATACAAGTGTTGAAAGGGATATGGAGGAATCCTCACCGTTTTTTAAACTTTAGTGACATGGTACATGGTAGAGTAACAGGAAAGAATATATAGTAAATCCATAGAAAATACCCACATTAAAAAAGCTGAGCTGTATGCCTTTTACATAAAAAAAGAGTTAACATCAATATATTTCTAAAACAATGTATGAGAGATTGATCACCAAAATAACCTGAAGGATTAAATACTAGCTGTTTCTTTTTCAGCAACATGAAACTTTCCTCCCAAATGGAGATCGTGCTGGCTTCTTAATAGGTGATGGTGCTGGTGTAGGAAAAGGAAGGACCATAGCAGGAATCATCTATGAAAATTATTTGTTAAGTAGAAAGAGAGCATTATGGTAAGTGTTAAGGACTGGCTGTGCAAGTTTTTGTGGGTGAATAATTACTTTCGCATTTGAGGATGGGTCTTCATGAGTAGGTGTATTTTTTTGAAATGTCAAGACTTGGCTTTATTTATTCCTGAATTCTGCTAGAATGATGTAATTTGCATTTAATTTATTTTTCTCTTTATTTTTTTTTTGGTTAGGTTTAGTGTTTCAAATGACTTGAAGTATGATGCTGAAAGAGATTTGAGGGATATTGGAGCAAAAAACATTTTGGTCCATTCATTAAATAAGGTATGAAAATTTTCTCTTCAGTTGATCATTGGTAAATATTGACTCATACGTGAGATGGGAATAATTTCTATTTTGTACAGTTTTAATGAGGATTAAATGGGTTATTCTGCAGAAAGGATAGTGAGTGCTAGCTGCTATTGTTATTTGTGGATTACCATGTGCTAAATACTATGCCAGGCTGTAGCCACTTGTCATTGAGCAATTGAAATGACTAGTCTAAATTGAGATGTGCTATAAGTGTAAAATGCACACCAGTTTGTTCTCTGAATCTTCAGTATCATTTTTGTCTTTGTTTCTAAAATAATTTTAGCTGGGTACGGTAGTTTGTACCAATAGTCCCAGCTATGCAGGAGGCTGAGGTCAGAGGGATCACTTGAGGCCAGGAGTTCGAGACCTTGTCTGTAATTAAGAAAGAGAGAGAGAGAGAGAGAGAGAGAGAGAGAGAGAGAGAACCTGTACTTACGTGAAAATAATTCTGTAAAGTGGAAGAAAATGTGTGCCAGCGTCTTTTAGAATCTTAATGTTTGCTTAACAAGTCTTTATTGACCACTGTGCATGCACTAATTGTTGGTGTTATAAGGGTAGAATAGACAGATGTGGTTCCTGCAGGTGCCTCTCTAGTAGCCATTTGAATAAGTAACTATAAGTCTGCTTTCCCCATGAGTCCTAAGTTGATTTGTTGTTGCTCTGTTCACCAGTGGCTTGTTTGGGTGGGTTTTACTGGATGGTTTGGTGGTTAAAGTATTGTGTCCTGAATGACTATAAATAGTTCAGATCTAAAAACATGTAACTGGCATCCAGAAATGTTTTTGATTTCTGAGCAGTGTAATTGAAGAAGGGCACATTATCTATTACTCATAATTCTTGTGTATGCCTCAGAACTTAATCACAATGCTATACATATAGTAAGTACATAATAGACATTTGAAGAGTAAATTTTTTTTTTGAGACAGAGTCTCACTGTGTTGCCCGGGCTAGAGCGCTGTGGCGTCAGCCTAGCTCACAGCAACCTCAAACTCCTGGGCTCAAGCAATCCTCCTGCCTCAGCCTCCCGAGTAGCTGTGACTACAGGCATGTGCCACCATGCCCAGCTAATTTTTTATATATATTTTTTTAGTTGGCCAATTAATTCTTTCTATTTTTAGTAGAGATAGGGGGTCTCGCTCTTGCTCAGGCTGGTTTCGAACTCCTGACCGTGAGCGATCCGCCGGCTTCAGCCTCCCAGAGTGCTAGGATTGCAGGCGTGAGCCACTGCGCCCGGCCTGAAGAGTAAATATTTTGACTTTTTTCTTACAGAGTAATTTGTGTGGCTTTTAATATTTTTTCTTTGGTGTTAGATTTGAGACTTCGAAAACTGGATCCTTGTACCACAAAGTTGTGTGTGTGTGTGTGTGTGTGTGTGTGTGTGTATGTAGGTACACGTACATATATACAAAAATTATGTGTATCATCTTAGAAGGTACTTTGACTTTTCTGAAACCTATTGTAGGCTACCAGGTTAAGAATTCTTGCTTGTACAAGTTTGGGTGGGATAAGTGTTTCTGAGAGAAAGGCATACTAATTCTTCTCTTTTCTTTTCTTAGTTTAAATACGGAAAAATTTCTTCTAAACATAATGGGAGTGTGAAAAAGGGTGTTATTTTTGCTACCTATTCTTCCCTTATTGGTGAGAGCCAGTCCGGTGGTAAATATAAAACAAGGTTAAAACAACTTCTGCATTGGTGCGGTGATGACTTCGATGGAGTGGTATCCTTTACAGCAAATGTTTTCATATTTTAATGACAGAAAAATTATATAAAGACAGACCTTTGGAAAACAGGCATCTTAAGGTTAAATAAATGCCGGAGTGAGAGCTTTATTGATTACATAGAGTCCAAGGGGGTTAGGAAGTTGATTCTATTTTATATCTGTTAGATAGGAGACCAATATTTAAGCTCCTGGTTTAGAAAAATGTTAATAGGTATGGAGAATGCTGAATACTGTAGTTCCCTCCTGGGACTTTGCATTGCATGTTTACATAGTAAAGTACCTGCAGAGACTAAGGGAAAGAACACAGTTAACTTAGTGATTCCCCAGTTTACTTGCTCTCACAGCATATCTTATGCTATCCTTCGTGAGGAATACCAAGTACTGATTTACTTGGTTTCCAGTCATGCTTTCTACTTAACAGAATGTACCAAATTAATAACCGTTCTTGCTATGGTGGGCTTTTTCATCCATTCTAATTAAGAACTAAGTATCTGGTTAAGATAAATACCAAATTCAGTGGGTGCCTTTGGTGCTAAAGAGAGAGGGAGCTTCCTTTATAGTTGTAATTTTAAAGGAAAAGACACTGTGAAAATCTCAAGGAAATAAAAGTTAACTATTCCCTGAAAGGTTGGAGGCACTTACTGTTAATGTGATGTGTTCCTTAATTCATTTCTTACAGATAGTGTTTGATGAATGTCATAAAGCAAAAAACTTATGTCCTGTTGGTTCCTCAAAGCCAACCAAGACAGGTTTAGCAGTTTTAGAGCTTCAGAACAAATTGCCAAAAGCCAGAGTTGTTTATGCTAGTGCCACTGGTGAGTAGTTATTTATTTTAAAAGATACATATAGGGTTTTTATCAGCTATAATATGTTTTTTCATTTGGGGGCTTTTCAGGTGCTTCTGAACCACGCAACATGGCCTATATGAACCGTCTTGGAATATGGGGTGAAGGGACTCCGTTTAGAGAATTCAGTGATTTTATTCAAGCAGTAGAACGGAGGTAATGGAGTTTATGGTATATACTTGTCTCAGCAATCTAAGAAATGTGTTGCTGCTAAAACCTCTTTACTGCATGTTAAAATCTTACTTTATTGACAGTTACTGTGTGTTTCAATTTTGTTCAGAGGTGTTGGTGCCATGGAAATCGTTGCTATGGATATGAAGCTTAGAGGAATGTACATTGCACGACAGCTGAGCTTTACTGGAGTGACCTTTAAAATTGAGGAAGTTCTTCTTTCTCAGAGCTATGTTAAAATGTATAACAAAGCAGTCAAACTGGTGAGAAGTTTTTCTTAATTCCTAGTATTTATTTAAGGTGTCTAATAATGTTTTCTGTTTGTCCATTGTAATATATGCCAGCCCACAGGAATGTGTTTCTGCTATTTAACAAAAAAACAAACAGATAAATTACCAGATGACAGGCTATAGAACCAATATATTTATTTTCTAAATTTTCACTTTTTAAAAGTAATTCATAAAAATATAGCCATTTATGTCAGTTGCATAGTTCTTACAATCACAATATAACTGCTTTCTAGAATGACTACATTAGAATGCAGTCCTAATTTGAGACCACTCTATCTGAGCATCCTAGGAAAAACAATTATTTAGAGATTCCGAAGTTATAGAAGATGATTTATTAGATTATTTTAAATGGCCTTGCGATGAACACTATTTTGATTGAATCAGTCATTTCTAAATAATTGCTCAAAGAGAAGTATCTGAAATGTTGATTGTGTATCTCCAGTGGGTTATTGCCAGAGAGCGATTTCAGCAAGCTGCAGACCTGATTGATGCTGAGCAACGAATGAAGAAATCCATGTGGGGTCAGTTCTGGTCTGCTCACCAGAGGTTTTTCAAATACTTATGCATAGCATCCAAAGTTAAAAGGGTTGTGCAGCTAGCTCGAGAAGAAATCAAGAATGGAAAAGTAAGTTGGAGCTCATTAAGAGATCTTTTTGGTTATGTTTTTAAGTCTTTGTGGGTGTTGAGGTTTTCTACTTGTAAAATCTGGTCTTCCTAAAGGATAGTTATAAAAATATTAATGTAATAAGACTTTAAAAAATACATTTTTTAAATTATAAAAGCAGTGCTTGTTTAGAGAATTTAGATAGCTCAATAAAAGTATAATAAAATAATCATCACTATAATTTGGTCATCCGTAGTTATCACCACTAATGACGTGGATGTGTATTGCCTGAAGGTTTTTTTATTTTTGGCAAATATGTATCTACTTAAAGCACAAACGACAGTAAACTTTACAAGGGCAGGGGCCTTCAGTCATGCTCACAACTGTAATCCTATTTCCTGCTTAAGTCTTTGACATATAACATATCTCAAATATATAGAATAAACAAGTGAAACAAATGTGTGCTTTACAATAATGAGATTCTTCTTTGAATATTTTTTTAACTAAATACTTAAAATATGTCTTGATAAGAAACCACAAACATTATTTATAATGAATATGTTTTCTTTTTTTTTCCAGTGTGTTGTAATTGGTCTGCAATCTACAGGAGAAGCTAGAACTTTAGAAGCTTTGGAAGAAGGAGGGGGAGAATTGAATGATTTTGTTTCAACTGCCAAGTAATGTCTTTGTTTTTTTTTTGTTTTTTTTTAACCTGGAGGTAACACTTTTAATTCAGCTATGTAATCCTTAAGTTTTCCTGAACTGAGTTTTTGCAATTCTGTACTTTTCTGTAACAGCATATGTGTTGGAAAACAATAGCATAGAAATCTCATAATCCTAAAATGTTAAGTATTTTGCCAGTATTATACACAGTGTTTGGACTAACAAGAGCTTGATTTTGTTTGTCTTGTATGTCTTGGAAATCTGTGACAGTTTGGTTTAGTTTTAGTTACGGTTTTGTGTATTTGAAATTACCGCTATCCAGAGAAGCATTAACTATAGTTTGCCCCAATATAATAAGGTCTGCTATAAAAATTGGAAATAAACATGAGATCTTCAAAAAGAGCTTTAAAACATATTTAAGGCATTGTTTTCAATTTGTTTAACCTACCCCACTTCTCACTCTCGTAGTAAAATTACCACACTAACCTTTGCTACTATACTATTTTTGCCTTACGGGATACATTCAGATGCTTCTTCTAAGAGCAAAACATGTATTTGCTAATCTTTATTCTTCTGGACACAAATGCCTAGAACTCCCTTGTCCAAAATGGCAGCTGCTCATCACATGTGGCTACTGAGCAGTTGAAATGACTAGTCTAAATTTAGATGGCTATGCATGTAAAACACATGGCTTCAAAGGCTCCATAAGAAAAAATAATGTGATACATCTCATTGATTATATATCAAAATGGTATATTGAGTTAAATAAAATATGTTATTAAACTTAGTTTTGCCAGTTTTACTTTATAATATAAGATAATATAGAAAATCAAAAATTTGTATATATGGCTTGGCTTGCATTATTACTCAGTTGGACAGCCTTGGCCCAGAAAATTAAAATTCGTTTGAGCTGGGTTCAGTATTTCGTAAAACTGAACGAAGTATTTTTCTTTTTTAAGAGATGTATTCAATAATATTTTATATATACCAAATTATTTCGCCAAATGAAGCAGTAATTATCCTTGTTTCTTTACTACAGAGGAGTGTTGCAGTCACTCATTGAAAAACACTTCCCTGCTCCAGACAGAAAAAAACTTTATAGTTTGCTGGGAATTGATTTGACAGCTCCCAGTAACAACAGCTCACCAAGAGATAGTCCTTGTAAAGAAAATAAAATAAAGAAGCGGAAAGGTGAGTACTTCTACAAAAATAGCTAATGTTGAAAGTACCATAAATTTGAGCGTTTTAATGTGGCTGCTACTTTCCTCCAATTGACAAGTGGTTGTGTGTTTTCACTGCCACTTTCTGTAGTTTTTAATGTATAAGTTAACCCGTTTTAAATTAGGACTTGAATGATTCAGGCAATATGATAAGTATTTGGCCATACATTCTATCATGTAACCCATCAGGAGTCAATATGAAATTAGGGCTTATTTTTCCAGTTTTATAGAAATGAACACTGAAGTACAGAAAGATTAAGAGGTTAAGGAATTTTCTGCGTGAATTAAGATTCACGCAGATAGGGAATGGTGCACAGGAACTAAAATCTGAGTCTTTCTGTTGTCAAAAAAACCTGCCTTTTAATATATATAGAACTGGGTGGGCCAGGAATGGCTCACAACTATAATCAAAGTGCTTAGGAGGCTGAGGCAGGAAGATGGATTGACCCCAGGAGTTTGAGGTTGTAGTGCCCAATGATCATGCCATAACACTCTAGCCTGGGTGACAGAGTGAGACCCTGTCTCTTTTAAAAAAAAAAAAAAAGAACTGCGTGTTTAATAATAGTCTTTTTTAAAGAGGCTCCTGTTTTTACTTAAATTATTAGGAATAAATTCACCTATGTTTGTTAAACAGTTTTAATAGTGTAAACTTGAATTTGTGTTTAGGTAGTAAGTTGTTTGAGAAGTTAACTTTTCAGGCTCTGTTCTCTAAAATGGTAACACCGAGGAGGGGATAGGTAAATTCACACCTAACAGGTACAGTGCATACTAACTGGATGAAGTTACAACTTCGACTCAAACTGTATAAAAGCAAATTATGTAATCAAAATGTATGTACCCTTGTAAAATTCTGAAATTAAAAAAAAAAAATAGGCCAAAATATTTGAATCACTTTTCTAAGAAGTCAGGAAATAAAATAGTAATACCAACTTAATACACTGTAGAGATTAACTGTGGTACTGTGTGTTCTAAACATAGTGCCTGTCACATTAACTGTATTTCATGCAGTCTAAGATACACGTTTTTTCACATTTTTAATATGTTTGAAAATATGTTGTCCTATAGTTACATTGGCAATATTTATTTTAGTGACACAAAAAAATAATTGTCTTAAAATCACTGGCTCCTAGGATGGCTAAATTGTCACATTTCTTTTTCCTGAATTATGTTCTCACCATCTCATTAATAGGGGGACTTTTTAACGTTCTTCTTAGTTTTGATTGTGGGTTTTTGTTTTGTTTTGTTTTTGAGACAGTCTTGCTCTGTTGCACGGGCTGGAGTGCTGTGGTGTCAGCCTAGCTCACAGCAACCTCAAACTCCTGGGCTCAAGCGATCCTCCTGCCTCAGCCTCCCAAGTAGCTGGGACTACAGGCGTGTGCCACCATGCCC
>CAUYRT010046039.1:0-16431 GCA_963574885.1 Lepilemur ruficaudatus
CCATGCCTGGCTAATTTTTTCTATATATATCTTTAGTTGGCCAATTAATTTCTTTCTATCTATAGTAGAGACAGGGTCTCACTCTTGTTCAGGCTGGTTTTGAACTTCTGACCTTGAGAGATCCTACCGCCTCGGCCTCTCAGAGTGCTAGGATTATAGGCGTGAGCCACCTCGCCCAGCCTATTGTATTTTTTTTTAATTTTTATTTTTTTTCCAAATATTTTCAATCTGTGGTTGACTGAACCTGAGGATGTGGAACCCGTGGATATGGAGGGTCAACTGCATTTCTAAGGTGAAAAATAAATATATTTTCATCTAGTCAGTCACTCAACAGGAAGAACTTCATTCTACAAATTACCTTGCAACAAGACCTTGGACATCTCATTTTGCTAAGACATGTAACAATATTCTTTCACCATTTATGAGGTTTATACACCAATAGTTACCTGGTAAAGTTTGTAAGTTAACGAAAACTAAAGGCAGGTGTGTATACAAAGGTGACTGGAAGGAAATAGATAATATCGAAATAGAAAAAGAACTCACTATATTAATCATCCTAATGGGTGTTTGTAAATCTAAAATAAAAAAATATTTTCCAATTGTGGGCCATCCTCTCTCCTAAAAAATTACAAGCCACCAAAGTCTTCAAAGTAGTGTTTCTGTTTGTTTTTTTTTTTTTAAGAGATAGGGTCTTCACTCTATTACACAGGTTCGCTCACTGCAGCCTCAAACTCCTGGGCTCAAGCGACCCTTCTGCCTCAGCCTCCCGAGCAAACAGTCTGTTTTGATAATATGAGAAGAACAAGAGATAATGGTAAGCTAGAACCTATTTGTATTTGATGTCTGGAGTCAGCATTTACAAAATGGATACTTTGCAGGCTCATGAGTGACAGCTGAGGAACAGTTAGTCACAGTCAAAGGACACTGCCCATTTCAGGTACATACAGATCTTCAAAACCAGGAAAATATTAAAGAGCTGAGAACCACGCTCTCACAGGAATAATCAAAGGCAGACTTGGCAGACATTTCATCCCTCCGGTTCTCATTCCATAATCCTCTACTTCATATCTGAAAGGTAAAGCAGCATTGTGCTATTAAAGCATAGCAACACCCATTAGGTTGGCTACTATCAAAACAAGCACAGAAAATAACAACTGTTGGCAACGATGCGGTGAAACAAGAATCACTGTGCACCACTGCTGGGAATGTAAAATGGTATAGCCAATACAGAAAACAGAAAACAGGATGGCAGTTTCTTCGAAAATTAAACAGAATTACCATAGCATCCAGCAATTCCACTCTGGGTATGCACCCAAAAGAACTGAAAGCAGGGTCTCAAAGAAGTATTTGTACACCCAGGTTCATAGCAGCATTATTCACAATAGTTACAAAGTGGAAGCAACTCAAGTGTTCATTGATAGATGAATAAACAAAATGTGGTATATACACACAATGGAATATTATTCAGCCATAAAAAGGAAGGAAGTTCTGACACGTGCTACAACATGGATGAACATCAAGGACACTATGCTGAGTGAAATAAGCCAGTCACAAAATGACAAATACTGTATGCTTTCACTTATATGAGGTACTTAGAGTAGCGAAATTCATAGAAACAGAAAGTAGAAAGGTGATTCCCAGGGGCTGGGTGTTTTTTAATGGGTACAGAGTTTCAGATTTGCAAAATGAAAATGTTCTGCCATTTGGCTGCATAAAATTTGAATACATTTAATACAACTGAAGTGTACACTTAAAAATGGTTAAGATGGCAAATTTCATGTTACATGTATTTCACCACAATTAAAAATAATTTCTGAAAATTTTCATTAAAAAAAAGTAAACAGCAAATCAACAAGTAGGCAATTCTCATGCTCTTTCACTGAGAAGGAAAACACAGCTGGCATGGCGAGCTCCAACCACAACACGGAGCTGAAAATACGATGTTTCTGTAACAATTCAAAATGTAAAATGCTCACCACCCTTCCGGCTTGTCATTTGTCATTTGTCAATGGCCTACCTGTCATTTGAAGCATTGAGTTCCAAGACAGCATCCTTGAGTGCTGGGCCCAGCAGGGCTCGTGCCAAACACAGGATGCTTGTGGTTTTGCCAGTTCCTGGGGGGCCCTAGGGACGAGATCTCCAGTAAGTACTTCAGGCCACCAGAAAGACCTCAGGGTAGCTCCTGCTCTACGGCTCACCACTGTTTGTACTCACCTTCCCTCTGACCTCTCAACCCCCACCCTAGCACACACCAGATCAACACAGCAACCAACCCACAGGCTTCCCGACTGTGTTCCCTTTGCCAAGAGGAACGGTATGACCCCTCTGCAGAGGAAGCACGTACGCAGGCAGGCAAATGAGATGCCGAGACGCCCAACGGGACCAGGACTGAGTACTTACGGCAATGATGATATTGGGCACATTCCCTTCTCTTGCAAAGACCTGAGGGAAAATGTTCATTCAAAATGGTCAATCCTTAAGCTTCATGAACTGATCACCCCAGCCACATAGGCCCTTGTAGGAAGCCTGGCTACAAATTTCTCCACGTGGATGCTCCATGGACTTCTCACCTCAGCATCCTCATTTCTTTTTTTTTTCAGAGACAGAGTTTTGCTGTTACCCAGGCTGGAGCTGGAGTGCAGGGGCTATTCACAGGGGTGATCATAGCTCACTGCAGCTTCCAACTCCTGGGCTCAAGTGATGCTCCCAGCCCAGCCTCCCAAGTAGCTGGGACTACAGCACACTGCCCCTCAGCATATTTGAAACTGAACTTGTCATTCTTCTTTACAAATCTGAGGCCCCGCCCATGTTTCCTCTTTCATGGACTGTCCACACCACAAAGCTGAGGTCACTGCCATCTTTGGTTGGCCTCTTCCTCACCCTACACAGCACCTCTATTATAAAGTACTATGGCTTCGCCACTCTTCTCCTTCAACTCCATAGTCCTTCCTTTTTCTCGAGCCCCATGACTCAGCCCACAGTCTCTTGCCTGATTGCAATCCACAGGCCATTAACTGGTCTCTTTCCCTCTAATCTTGCCCCACTGCAATCCATTTCCCATACTGTAGGCACAACCGCTTTTCTAAAGTATCTATTAAAAATTTTCACCTAACTGAAATCCTTGGATGACTTCTTCCTGTCCTCACTATGAAGCCCAAACTCTAAAATGTGGCTCACAAGACCTTGCATGACCTGGATCTTGCCTACCTCCCCAGCTCATTCTCACCCCATCCTAAAACACACACTTTCCAGCCTTGTTACTCACAGTGGGCCCCACGGACCCACAGCATCACATCCCCTGGCAGCCTGGGAGCCATACTGACTCTCTGGCCCCACTCCTGAACTACTGGATCTGAATCTGCATTTAACCAAGATCCCCAGCAATTCATACGCCCAAGCTCTCTTACCTCTGGGCCTTTGCACATGCTGTTCCTACTGCCTTCCCTCTGTCTGCCCCCTACCCTCCAAATGTGGCCACCTCCCACTCATTTGGCTTCAGTGTCACTTCTCCCACTTGCGGACTAAGTCACCATGAGCAGGTTGACTCCTCCTGCCATGCATTCCCATGACATGCTGACTTCCTCTCATAGAGTGCTTATCACAGTACCTGCTGGCTTTAATGTAAGCCCCGTTAGACTGTAAATCTCACAGGGGCAGCAATCATGTGAATTTTGTTCACATAGCAACAGTTCCTAATTCTGCATCTGGTCCAGAGAAGATACACAAACACTTGTAACATGAATAAATCCAAAGAACTTCGGCAGCTATTAAAATCTAAGCCCCTACTTACTGTAGAGGGCACCTGTCAAGTCTCACATAGTGGCTTCTAGATCCTGCCTCTAAAGACCTCTCAGGGCTAGGAATTCAAAGCTTGTTCTATTGCTAAACATTTTTGCTTGCTCCTCTTTGTGTCACCCTGAAGTCAGCTGCGTTGTCACTTAGCCATTTAGCTCCTCTACGCAGGGGTTGGCAAACTACAGCCTGGGGTGAGGACGGGAATGGAGAGAATCCATCTTGAAGCCAGTTTTTGTAAGTCTCCCAGCGAAGAATGGTTTTTACATTTTTAAAGGATTGTTTTTTTAAAAAAATAAAGAATATCTGACAAAGACCTTATGTGGTTTGCAAAGCCTAAGATATTTATTATCTGGCTTTTACAGAAATAGTTTGCCGCCCCTGCTCTAGGGGAATACAGAATAGGTCTGAGAACCCCTCTCTAACAAGCCAGCCCTTCAAGCAACTGTCCCCAACAGCTTCTACTCTTCCCCAAACTGAAAGCCACCCAGTCCCTTAATTATTCCGGATTTGTGGTTCACCTCCCCCTCACTATCTTAGGTATCTTCCTCCAAATGCCTTGAGCTTGTCAAAGCCACAGTAAGGAAACAGACCATCTTTTAAAAAGTCACTCACCTCCAGCCTGCTCACGGTGTCTTCATTCCCGACAACTTCATTTAGCTTTACTGGTCTATATTTTTCAACCCTGTTTTAAAGAAAATGCATAAAAATGTTGACATGGCAATTTTCACATTATCCAAAAGAAAGCACTAAAGGGCAATCCTGGAGAGTTTTGTCAGATTATAAACATTTAATAAAAATATGCCAAATGGCTGCAAGTTTTAAATTTAAGGAGGTGCATAAATGCCATTTGAAAAGTGGAGAATTGTACACCAAAGGCTTCAAACCTGCCACAGTAGACAAACACCTGTGGCTGCTGGAAAAGGGCCAGAGGCAAGCCATCTGGAGCAATGTGACACTGTGCTGCAACACAGTGTGCCTGTCACAACAGAGGCCCAGCACATGCAGCACTGACATCATTTGGTCTGACAGGCATGGGTGCAACCGAGCCCCTTTCTCATCCCTTATCTGCCGGTTTCTGCAGACACGTGCCAAGTGCACAACAGGGCTGGCTAGACGGAAACCACAGGCCTATCCTGCGATTCTATTAGGCTGTATGGAGTGGACAGGCCAGAGGCTTATTCAGACCAACAGTTTTCTCTTTTAAATTAAAAAGCAATCTATGTTATAAGAGAAAAGGGCTTTCTCCAGCTCAAAAAGGGGTGGTAAAATTGCAATGATGTGACCATCAGAACTTTCTCTGCTCTTCATTAAATTTCCTGATTTAGCCTCAGCTTGCACCGTTTGCAGGTACTGGCTCTGCTCCAGAAGTAGCTGTATGCAAAGAGGCTTATTTGCCACAAACTACAGAAAAGAGAGACAGCTCTCCTCCAAGACTAGCAAGTGGAGTACGTTTGTTCTTATTCTTTATACTCAACCGCTTCCAGGTGCCAAGCACTATATAAGGAGTTAGAGATCTCAGGAGAGGAAAGTACAAGGTACGGGGATGAGCAAGACATGATTCTTGCTCTAAAGAGCTTTCCCACTAGCAGGCACATAGAGCTTAGCAAATCCTACTACAGTGCCAAGCTGGTCCTATAAACCAAGGGCTGTGGAAGCCCAGAGGAGGGAGAGAATCACCAGCTGGGAACCTCAGGAGCTGAAATTTGAGCTGGATTTTGAACAAGCTTGTTCCTCCTTCAGGGCCTTTGCCTAAGCTGCTCTTCCTCCACAGGGCCACAGAGCTTACTCCCCGACTTTGCTCAAACATCAGAGCTCATCAGAGACCTTCGCAGACCACCACAGCTATTCACTCCACTTTATTTTTCTCCAGAGCACCCGTCCTCATCAAATACACTGCGTATCTACTTGTCTATTTTTTCATTTTGTCATTCTCTACCAAATGTAAGCTCCATGACAACAGAGTTTGTTTTGTTAACTGAAGTATCTCTAGCATCTAGAATAGCGCTGTGCAAGAAAAATATTATGTAAGCCACATAGGTAACTTAAAATTTTCTGGTAGTCACATTAAAAAGTAAAAGGAAAACGGGTGAAGCTAATTTTAATATTTTGGAGCCTAATATAGTCAAAATGTTATCATTTTCAACATGTAATCAATATAAAAGAATGACGGAGATATTTTTGGAATACTAAATCAGAGTAGGTGGTCCCACCGGGTAGCCCTCACCGTCGTTAGCACTGTTCCGAGCGAGACCCCGCCCGCAGTTGAGACCGGCCGCTCTCGATCCCAGAGGGGCTCGGTGACCCACGCCCCTCGCCTTCTCCAACCAGTAACCTCCTCGACGCCACCCCGGGCCTGCAGCTCCTTCAGGATCGAGTCCCCACCCCCGGGATCCTCCGGAGCACGGCCCGCCACTCGCCCACCCTCACGTCCGCATGCGCCCGCTCTTTGCGGCCCGGGCCCTCACCACGGCAGCTCGTAGTGGCCCGCGCTGCCGGGGGCCTTGCTGAGGGCAGCGGCAGGGTCCTGGGACCCGCACTCGCCCGCGCTACTGCCGCTCGATTGCAGCTCCATTTCCGCGCCTCCTCTTCGCGCCACCCGTGGCCCCGCCCCGTGACGCCGTCACGCAAAGCCCCGCCCCTGCTCCGCCGGGCACGAGCGGAAGTCGCGGGCCTGTCCCTCTCCGCGCCTGCGCAGAGAACTCCGGCCTGGCTGGGCTGCCGTCGCTAGAGGCCGTGGTTGCCATGCGAGATCTGGCGTCCGGCCTGGGAGCTAGATTGAGGCGAGATTCTGCCGCGTCGCCTGGCGAGATCCAGAAATGGACGTTGGTGTGGTTTGTCTGGGAGACTCTCCGCGGCGGGGCGGGAGCATCCTGCCTCGTGCGCGCGGGCAGGAGCGGGTGCCTGTGGCGTTGTGGCCCCGACGCGGCCCCGGGCGCGGGGACACCGGCGGCGCGGACTTCCGGGCGCACCTGGGATCCGCCGGTGCCCGGTTCCCCGCATTGCTCCCAACGTCCCCCTGGGCAGCTCCCGTTGACTGGGCCTCCGCGCTGAGCCGCGTGTGGTCCTGGACGTTCATTCTCAGGGAATTCTCCGCGGCAGGGCGGGAATTGCCACCCCCACCCCCGGCCCATTTTGCAGAAGGGGAAACTGAAACTGTTCCTCTGTCAGATGTAGTTTTCATTCCAGAAACACAGGTACTTCACATTCACAAGTGCTTTGAGCATTCTTGTGGGCTGTTTTTCTACCTATTGAACTGATTTTTCCTCCCATAGCCCAGATGTCATAATTATAATAAATGATGACTATCGTTTACTACGCCCTTACTATGCGCTAGCTCCGAAGTGGATACTCATATTATTCTCGTTTTGCAAATGGATACATAGGCTTGGGAATGATGAAATAATTTGTTCAGTGTCATTTAGGCTGTCAGTGGTGGCGCCGGGATTGATTCCCCCACCGTGTTGCCAAAGCTCTTCGTATAAAATTCAGTTTTACTGCACGTACCATATTGCATTATAATTTCAGGGTAGGCCGGGCACGGTGGCTCACACCTGTAATCCTAGCACTCTGGGAGGCCGAGGCAGGAGGATTGCTTGAGGCCAGGAGTTTGAGACCAGCCTGAGCAAGAGACCCGGTCTCCACTAAAAGAAAAATTAACTGGGCGTGGTCGTACCTGCAGTCCCAGCTACTCCGGGGGGATCGCTTAAGCCTAAGAGTTTGAGGTTGCTGTGAGCTATGATGACGTTGCTGCACTCTACCCCAGGCGACCCAATGAGACTCTGTCTCAAAAAAAATTAATAATAATTTCAGGGTAAAAACTGGCTTTAACGTCTGAATTGAAGGCAAGGATTGGGAACTGTTTATCCCTCTCCCCAATGCTTAGCACAGGACCTGGTGCACTGCAAGTGTGTGAATGTCTTTAATGAATAATGAGAAGTCATGTTTCCAGAACAGCTTGGGTCAGCAGTGAGGAGGTGTGTTGCTTTCACCAGAGCACTTGACCAATGGCGATTTTCTTTCCATCATCAGCGAAAATCTGCATATATTATAGGTAGAAGACCTTGTTTTTAGGCAATTGATTACTCTTTCAAATAAATATCTGCTCCAGAATATATATTGCAGAACATTGTTTTCTATTTTTATCCTTATTGTTTAGTTTTCTTCCTCCAAGAAACCTTGCCTGTTACGGAAATTTATTGGGGAAGACAATATCGCTGTTATGTTAATTATCCTTGTGTAAATTGGTCCTCTGTCTTTTCCAGCCGGAGTGTTTAGCTCCTTGAGGACAGGGTCCCTGCCCCCTGCTTTCTAGTTTCTTCCCTTGTACATGATAGGTACTGAGTTGATGTCTGCCAGCTGCTCGTTCTGGTTACACAGCCTGACTGGCAAGATCCAAGCAGTGGGCAAAATGTATATATGTGTTCTATAAGATGAGACAAAAACATGTGCTTCCTCATTCTTTTCAAGTTATTGTCAGTTGGACAGGAACCTCAACTTCTGAAGTGGTATATTTACTGATAGTAATTATTAAAGTCTCCAGGTTCAGAACTTGTTCAGTGTTTTTCTTTTCCCCTTTTATATGATTTGGGTATCTCTCTTCGATTCCCTTTTAAACTGATGCAGGCATCTTGTATATTTTTTAAATCAGTATTCACAGGTCCTTTACATGGAGGAGAAAATACAAACTTTTCTTGAAATATAAACTTTACTTGAAATGTCTGTGGTTTTCCCTTGGGGTTGTTCTTATGTGGTAATATTCATGTTTTCCTTATAATCAACTATCACACACATCCGTTCCACGATATAAAACAGTTTAGAAACTAAGCATTTTCAATACATGCAGAAAATGGTGTATAATTCTTTCTCCTTTCATGGTTCTTCTCCAAAACCCCGACTCTACAAAAGGCCTTTTGGTGCTGCCAGGACTCTGCTCTCACTGATGTGCTTGGAATGCCAGGAGAACCAGAGAAGAAGGTGACTTTTGGGGCAGAACTGCACTGTCAGGACATTTTTCTTCTTTCTAAACTGAGCCTTCTGTGACCCGGTTGGACTTGGGCCCAGACAGAGCTCAAAGCTTAAAAACTCCAGCCATTCCCTAGGGCCAAACAACAGCAATGTTGGGGGACCAGGGAGTGTAGGGGAAACCACAGGTTCTTGGGAAAGGGCGAGGAGTAGCCACAGGGAATTCCTCCTAACAAATCCATGAAATCCTAGGAAATTGAATTCACACTGAGGCTAAGCTGCCAGACTCTTTTCTCACAAGAGGACAAGGCATTTATACAAAAAGAGGAAGCACATGGAAAGGAAATAAAATTGAAAACAAAATCCTTTACTGAAATCCAGAGGCTTCCAATGAAGTTATCAAATAGGACAGGCAAGAAATCTTGGTTAAAATGACACCTGGACTTTTCACCATTTGCCCACTTCCTGTGTAGTGTTACGGGATATGAGGCTGCAAATCTGGTGGCTCCACAAGACCAGGACTATCCATCAGCTGCTCTCTGCCCACTCAGGCCTCCATTGGCCCAGAATATCAAACATACTTGATTATGTTTGCCTTGTTTACATTGAATTTTTAAAATTCATTTTTTGTTTTCAAGTGGATTTCTTTATGATTTTTAGCTTTTTTTTTGTTTTAAAATGGTGATGCTATCACTGAAATAATCGTTTCCTCTCAGACACTGTGGTGTTCTGTCCCCTTTAGAGCTTTTCCAACATTCTTGTTAGCATTTTCGGTATTAAGAGGCTCATCATGTAGTGGGGGGAGAAACATTTCCTGCATATATCTATAGTATAAGGATTTCTCATCTGGGTAAAATTTGTCCCCGGGTAGTGCTGTGATTAGAATTATGGAATTTGGAAGCTGGTTGCAATCATTTAACGTGACTCTCATTTTCTGCCTTTAACAAATATTGATTGAGTGCCTACAGCCACTGGGGTAGGCGTAGGAGCTTACATTATAGGGAGGGAATAGCCACCAAGCAGCCAATCTTGTGTTAAGTTATGATTATGATGAGTGTTAGAAAAGGAACTGATTGGTTGTTAGGCTATCAGCAGTAAGGTAACACCCTGCTTGGGAGGTCAGGGAATGGTTTGCCAGGGAGGGGCATTTGACCCTGACTCTGAGATTTGAACACGTGTTGGCTTTGCTGGAAAGGACTACCTAACCCCTGCCCTTTTTGTTTCTTCACCGTGGCTGTAGTACAGTGGTGCAATCATAGTCACTGCAGCCTCAAACTCCTGGGCTCAAGTGATACTCCTGCCTCAGCCTCCCAGCTAATTTTTCTTATTTTTTATAGAGATGGGGTCTCGCTGTGTTGCCCAGGCTGGTCTCAAACTCTTGGCCTCAAGTGATCCTCCTCCCTCAGCTTCCCAAAGTATTGGGATTACAGGTGTGAGCCACCTCATCCAGCCCTGTGTATTTCTTTAATTGTACTTACCCACAATCTATAATTATCTGGATATATTGCCTTGCTTATTGTTTTTTCCCCTCTAGAGTGACAGTTCTTTGAGAACAGTAACTTTCTGTGTCCTGTCACCATTGTAGTGGCTGGCCCAGAGCAGGGGCTCCATGAATGCATGAACGAATGAATGACAGCAGAGCTGGAGCACACGGTGGCCTGACCAGTGGGATAGGTGGGAGTTGGGGTTGGAGAGAGATGAGGCCGGCAGGGTGCAGAGCGTGCAGGGCCATGAAGGCCGATTAAGAGCGATGATGAGAAGCCGCTGGAGGATGGGAGGCAAAGCGCCAGGACCCAGTTTGTGCTTTGGATCACTCCAGTTGCTGAGCAGCCAGTGGTCTGGCGGAGGCAAGGGTAGCTGCGGAGGAAATATGTGTGGAAGTGTTGGGTTGGGTTTGTGATCTTTTAATCTCTAATTTTTAAATCATGGAACATTTCAAAATTACCAAAAATATTGACATTTATATACCCACCACCAAGACATGTTAAAATTTCCCCTCCTTTTTTAAAAAAGAAATAAGCATTATGGATCTTGCTAACACTGTCCACTCCAATCTCTCCTCTTCCCTTTTCTACCCCTACTGTACAGAAGAGGAAACTGAGGCACAGAGCAGTGCCTAAGCTGTGGTACCCAAGGTCTCTTGGTGAGTAGGAGGTAGGGTCTGGATCTAAACTAGGTGGTCTGAACCCAAAACCTGTGTGTTTTGTGTGCTTTTCTACTTTTATGACACACAGATTATCTGTTAACGTCATGTATTGTGGTATTTTTTAAATTTTCTGTAAGTTGAATTATTCTGTACATAACTTTGCAATTCTTTTCACTTAGCATTATGCTTTTGAGATTTATCTACATAGGTTTATTTCATCTTCTAGGATGTAGATTCCATGAGAGTAAGAATTAGTGTCTCTTGTTCACTGCCTGGCATGGAGTAGGTGTTCAGTGAAAACTTGCTGAATGAATGAATTTGTTTGCTACTGGGTAGAATTCCATTGTGTTTCTGAGACAGTTGCTATAGGGTAGATACCTAGACATGGCAGTGCTAAGTCCCAGCTAAAGGTATCTTCAACTAAACAAGGGTCATTAAGATGACTTTCTGGAGAAGGTCTCCAGACAAATCCTAAAAAAAATATTCAGGGTCAAGATGGAGTGAAAGCCCAAGTCCTGCAAGGCCTCAAATGTCTTTCCTTGACATGGCATCTCCCTGACCTCCCTGTCCACCACCCTCACCCTCTTATATTTGATTCCAACCACATGGGTCTCCTTGCTCGAAATGAAGAGTGCCAAGGCCCTTCCCCTACCTCAGGGCCTTTGCACATGCTGTTGCTCTTCCCGTAGATGGCCACGTGGCTTGTTGCATTGCCTCATTCGGGTCTTAATTAGTGTCATCTACTCTTCCCTGCTCCCCTCATCTCAGTAACTGCTTTCCTCCCTACCCAGCTTTCCTTTTTCTATAACATATAGCTCTAACTGATAAGTATGTGTGTGCTCTGTGTGTCCCCCATTGGAATATACGTCCGTGATGGCAGTGATTTTCTCCATCTTAGTCTCTGCTGTTGCCAGTGTCTTGAACAGTGCTTGGCACTTGGCAGGCATCGAGAAATGTTTGTTGAATAAATGAATAATCCCAGGAAGCTTCAGAAGTACCGACATAATGAAGTAAATCAAAATTTTGTATTAGTATTTTTTTCAAGATACGGGGTCTCACTGTATTGCCCAGGCTGGTCTCAAATTCCTGGCCTCAGGTGATCCTGCCACCTCAGCCTTCCAAAGTGCTGAGATTACAGGCATGGGCCACCATGCCCGGCCTCATAACCTTTATATATTTGATAGATTAAGGATTTGAAATCCTTCCAATGACTTTGTCATATTAGTGTCTAACAGGGGAAATTTATGATTCTAATTTAAAATGTAAAATTGAATCCATTATGTTAAACTTGTGATTTTATGTTGAAATCTTACTAAATTTATAATAGTATTAGGACATTTAAGAGAACTTCAGATTCAATACATAAGTTTAGTTTAATTAGATTTATAAGATGTATTTGAGTACTTGGAAGGCTTGTCAGATAACTAAATTACTTAAAAAGGAAATCAAATATACTAAATTTTGTAAAAGTAGTTTAAGATGTTTAAGAGAACATAGTTATTATACACAAAAAGACTTCAAAAGTTATAGTCAAAATTTGCTAGAGTTGTAAAAAGAAAAATAAGATTTGTACGGTATACCTAAAAACGAGGAAGAACAAAGGTTTTTTAAATTTGTAACTTTCATAAGTTAAAAAAAAATAGGGGTGGGGTGGGGACAGGTGCAGTGGCTCACGCTGGTAATCCTAGCACTTTTGGGAGGCCGAAGTGGGAGGATCACTTGAGGCCAGGATTAGAGGTTGCAATGAGCTATGATGACGCCACTGCACTCTAGCTCAGGCAACAGAGCAAGACCCTGAGCAAGAGTGAGACCCCATCTCTACAAAAAATAGAAAAATTAGTGGGGTGCAGTGGTGTGAGCCTGTAGTCCCAGCTACTTGGGAGGCTGAGGCAGGAGGATTGCTTCAGCCCAGGAATTCAAGGTTACAGTGAGCTATGATGATGCCACTGCACTCTAGCCCAGGCAAAAAAGTGAGACCCTACCTCAAAAAAAAATTGTTTTTTAAGTAATTTTCTGAATAAAGTTTTCAGTGCACAAGAGTTGTCTGTGAATACACCAGAATACCCACATTCCCATGGGTGTTGTCACATTGTATTCCGAAGGGTTATAGCAGTGACACTCCTACCAGCTGTACATAGGAAGTAATTTTTTAAAATGCTATTTAAATGCTCAAATCCCATTATCACAAATGAGGAAACTGAGGGCTGCCGAGATTCAGCGAGGCCGTGCAGCAAATGCACGCTGAGGCAACCTCAGCCCCCAGCCCCCACCTCAGGCCTGCTCCTCCCACCTTGGACAGCTGCCTCTCTGCCCGCTGCTCCTGATGTCTCCTTAATTGAGTCTGCAGCTGGTGACAGTCTTCAGGCCCTGCTGAGGCTTAGTAATAATAACTAACAATTGTCCTGTGTAAAAGAGCTTTATATTGACTCCTTGCGACCCCCCTTTGAGGTTGTTATTATCCCATTACAGATGTGGAAACCGAGGCATGTGGTCCCCAAGGTCTCACGGTGAGCAGGAGGCGGAGTCTGGGATGGTCCGACCCAGAGCCTGTGCTCCTCACCGCGTCCAGCTGGCCCCACTCACGTCCGCCTCCCGGAGATCATCTTGGCCTCACCAGGAGGTTCCTGGGGGCCTTGGTGGGCTGAGGTTAAGGCCACTCTGTCCACAGAGGAGGTGCACCTACCACATCAAAGGCCCTCCCTCTGCGCCTGTCTCTATTTCTCCCCGAGTCTCTCCCTGAATCTGGTGTGCGTCTCCGAGTGTATGACTTTTTCCTGTCACTGTGATTAACTGGGTCACAGGGTGACGTCTGGCAGGATTCTCTGCACAGGCATTGGAGAGAAGGGCAGCTATTGGACATGGACAGTCGTGGCTACCGAGCCAGGATGTGACACAGCCTACAGAGGGCTGCCCAGCACAGTTCAGGGCTGACCACAGCAAGAGATGCAGAGATGAGTTCAATGAGCTGTGCACGGTCTAGCTGCCTGGCAGGTAGCAGGTGTCCACCGCTCACCACTGCTAGGAACTGGAGGGCACAGGCAGGGAAGGGTCACTTGTGGCTGCAGGGCCCTGGCTGCAGGGGGGCATGACCATTGAGCTGAGCCTTCAGCTTGAGTTTAAATCTGGTGCTGCCGAGTACACATGTCCAAAGAGGACACTTGTCTTCTATGTCATTAGACCCTCAGTACCCCTGTCCCCCTGGACACCGCATTTTGAGGGGTGGGGAAAGGTGTCTACCTATGACTCTTAGGTGCATCTTTTAGGAGACACTTTCCTCACCAGGTGGCGTTTTAAAGTACTAAGGCTGATGACTTACAAAAGTGCCTGCCCTACTTTTTAAGCAAATCCTGAAGAGTGACACGTTAATGACTCTCCCAGAGAAGAAACTATTCTACATAAACACGCCTTCCGGTGAAGCGCCCTCTGTATGCAAGTTTTTCATTTTAACTATTCTGTTAAACATTAACAATCTGGAAACTTGGAAAATTGCTTTACACACATCCCTGCTTTCTTTAAAAACAAGAAGATTCCAGATTTTTCCCCGATGCCTTGGTAGCCGTGTTGGTACAAAGGTCCCGTGTTTTCTGTGTCATGATACAGGGATGACCCCAGAGGCTCTGGATGCGTTATGGTCTGTGGTCCCCACACTGCACAGCCCAGATCCTGGCTGTGTGGATTCTTTACTTCTAATTTGGGTCTGTTTACTTATCTAAGCTCTTCCTCCTTCCTGCCCTGGCCTTCCTGTGACCACTTCTGATCTGCTGCGGGGTAGGGACCAGAGCACCAAGCTCAGTCCAGTTCTATCCCATCTCTCCCTCCACCAGTGGTGGAGAGATGAGTGTGCTTATTTCTGTTTGCCAATCTGGTGTGCAAATGCACATATATAGTCCTACATTACATGCAATACAAATTACATGCATATATATGAGTGCTATTTTAGTTTTCATTGTCTTGATAAGCATTTTGCTATGTGTGTTGTATTTCCTCTTGTGTGACTTGTCTATTTGTCCATTTTTCTGTGCAAATCCTGAAGTCCTTTTGGAGAGCAATTTGTCAGTTTCTAGCAATGCTTCAGAAGTATACACTCTTTGACCCAGAATTCCACTTCTAGAAACTTGTTTTACAGAATTACACATGTGTACAAAGATAGATGTACTAGGATATTCGTTGCAGTGGTTTAGGATAGTGGGGAAAAGGAAACGATATAATTGTCCATTAGTAGTGAAATGGCACATTCGTACTATACAGTCGCTAAAAAATGAAGGCCATCTGCCTGCACTGATAGGGAAGGGTCTTGTTTCCCCCTTAAAAAAAATAAAGTCACTGATAAAATACATAATCCTATTTATTAAAAAACAAATAAGGCCGGGCATGGTGACTCATGCCTGTAATCCTAGCACTCTGGGAGGCCAAGGCGGGAGGATCTCTTGAGCTCAGGAGTTCCAGACCAGCCTGAGGAAGAGTGAGACCCTGTCTCTACCAAAAATAGAAAACTAGCTGGGGGTGGTGGCACACACCTGAAGTCCCAGTTACTCAGGAGGCTGAGGCAGGAGGATCGCTTGAGCCCAGGAGTTTGAGGTTGTTGTGAGCTAGGCTGATGCCACTGCACTCTAGCCCGGGCAACAGAGCGAGACACTGACTCAAAACAAACAAGCAAACAAAAACAAAACTCCGATGGGGCACAGTGGCTCACACCTGTAATCCTAGCACTCTCAGAGGCCAGGCTGGGAGGATTGCTTTAGGACAGGAGTTCGAGACCAGCCTGAGCAAGAACAAGACCCCATCTCTACAAACACTAGAATAATTAGCCGGGCATCGTGGCACGTACCTGTACCTGTAGTCCCAGCTACTTGGGAGGCTGAGGCAGGAGGATTGCTTGAGCCCAGGAGTTAGAGGCTGCAGTGAGCTATGATGATGCCACTGCACTTGAGCCCGGGCAACAGAGCGAGAGACCTTGTCTAAAAACAGAAACAACTCTCACTCTGCCTGGAGCACCCAATGCTAGCTGTGTTTCCATCTGGGGAGGACAATTGTATGGAGGGGACATAAGACATAGAGGAGGGGCTGGGCTTGGTGGCTCACACCTATAATCCTAGCACTGTGGGAGGCCGAGGCGCGCGGATTGCTCAAGGTCAGGAGTTCGAAACCAGCCTAAGCCAGAGCGAGACCCCATCTCTACTAAAAATACAAAGAAATTAATTGGCCAACTAAATATATATACATATTAAAAAAAATTAGCTGGGCATGGTGGCACATGCCTGTAGTCCCAGCTACTCGGGAGGCTGAGGCAGGAGGATTGCTTGAGCCCAGGAGTGTGAGGTTGCTGTGAGTTAGGCTGATGCCACGGCACTCTAGCCCAGGCAACACAGTGAGACTCTTTCTCAAAAAAAAAAAAAAAAAGACATAGAGGAGGGAAACTTTCTCTCATGGTTCATTCTATATATTTCTTTTTTTTTTTTTTTTTTGAGACAGAGTGTCACTCTGTTGCCCAGGCTGTAGAGTGCCGTGGCATCAGCCTTGCTCACAGC
>CAUYRT010046040.1:0-79469 GCA_963574885.1 Lepilemur ruficaudatus
TGTGTGTGTGTGTGTATACCACCTAGAAAATAGTAATATTTGGTGTTAGCTTTCTAAAAAATCCTTCTTCTTTTGTAGATATTACAATCCCTTTAGGTTATGCTGTAACCTAAAAAACACAAAATTGAACTCAGATCTGTGATATATTTTTCCCCCAAAACAAATGCTCTTATCATAATGCTTCAGAAAAAGATTTAAGTAATAAAAATTTGATAACTGAGAATGGTGTTTCAGACTCTTAAAAGTTTACAGAAAATATTTCTCCACTTTATTCCTAATTACCAAAGTGTAACTTATTCCCCTGGATCCTAGATATCTATTAATATTACTTTCTATACCCGAGGCTGTGTCTCAGATCTCCTTCGACCTAGGGAATTTCTGATGGGAAGATTATATTTCACTGTTCAATACCTGGTATCTTTCCTAGTCATTCAAGTCATCCTCACCTCTCCCTGTAGTTACTTTCAGACCAGCGTGTGCAAACCCTGTGTTCCTTTCTACTGCTACTGGGATAATCACATTTACTCTTCTTGGAGCCCACACAATCTCTAAAAGCAGAGAAAATAATTTCTCTAACAAAAAATTTCTCTTATGTAACTTTTATTATATCACAAAAAACAATTAGAGGGTATTTTAAATAGGTACAGTTATCATAGGGATAATTGCTTTTCCTAATGCCCTTAACGAATCCATATCCTGTGGAATATATTCAAGACAACTTTGGTGGGTATTGCTTGAGGAAAACAGTTATCTTTTCATACTTTGAACTTCTCTTTCCTGGAGGACAAACTCAAGGACTTGTATACGGAAACAAAATAATTCTCATAATTTGCAAGGACTACAAATTCAGATCCTTTCATTTTGCTACTGTTTAAGTTGCCCCATTAAATATAAAAATTTAGCTACATCTCTTTAAAGTTTCTTAAGAGGGAACCTAGAGATGCTCTGAGCCTACTAGAAAGTATGAGCAGTTCAACATGTCTAGAACTTAGTGCAATGAAGAATAAGCCACAAAAGGGATAGGAGTGCTATACAGTAAAGAGTGAATTAATAATAGATACGCCATATTACGTGTTTTGTTTTAAAGACTCTGAACAACTTTTAACAGGGAGGTTTGTGCTCAGACTCAATAGAAAAATTACTTTCATATATTTAGGTACTTATTTAAAGATCAAAGATTTATAAGGTCTTAGAGCTGTCATTTACTCCCTGAACTTGCTCAGGAAAAAATTAAAGGTTCCAGAAGCTCAGTAACTTGTCTAGTGCTACCCAGCTACTTAGTGACAGAGCCTGGCCTGGAATATAGCCCCCAGATCCCACCGTGTGCTCATTCTGTTTTAAATTGCCTCCTTTTCTTCTTAGTTCTCACTTCTGAGTTTTCGATTTGCATCATTTCCTTTTCAAAATCAGACACATTTATGTTTAACTGTATCATTTTTTGGATTTTTCATAATTCCAGTCAAATGGAAAAAAAAAGTAATGGTGCAAATATTAAAATAGAGTTTACTGTGGAATATGCTTCTAATGAATAAAAACATAGTTTATTCTTCGTTGTAACCTAGTAAGTTTATTTGATTTTAATGAACTCAACATGTCCTAACCTGGATATCTTCAAAATGACCTGAATTAGAAAACTATGTGAAGGCAGTAACTAGGACATAGTGGTAGCTATTAATTATGTCTTCTTTTACACTTTTGACTATCTAAATGCATTTCTTTCAAGTTTAACACTTTATATTTCATTTCATTTGGTTTTATCTGTTTTTCACAGTTAATTTGTAACTTGCTAATTATTTTATTAATTTATTAAATCACTAACTAGCCAACTCCTGAACAGTCAACATCTTTAATTCAATCTATATAAAAGTTGCCCAATGGATAAAAATTCAAAATCAACTGTAGATACTATCTTTTTAAAAATATGTATGACTTCAGTGTAGGTAAAAGAGGCTATAACTCAGTTGGCAAAACTTTATTAACTTGAAAGATAGTATTTTAAGTGTTTTACTGGGCATTAAAATTATTTTCAAAAATTGACACTTGTAATGGCAATAAAGACAATTATAATATTTAAAACTATCAATATTTAAAATGTATTTCTGAATATCTCTTCTAGTTAATGCTAAATCTGATTAATTAATATACTAGATTTGAACTGGGCATCTTAGTCCAGTTAACACGTATTGATCATCACAGTTAGGAAGGAGAAATTACTAATGTGAATGAACAGAAATCCAATTCATTCCTGGGCGCTGTATTCATCGGTTGTGTCAGTTTGAGAAAAAGTGTCATAAACTCATATTCAGCTCACTTTTTCACTCTCTTCCTTACATGCTTTGGATTACCAGGTCTTATCTACTGCAGATTATTCTAGTTATCACTATTCACTCAGGGCTCAATTGTTGGTCTGTGCCTCAAGTTCTTATTCTGAGAAGATAGCCAAAGGATCATAAGAATACAAGATTCAATTTGGGGTATAGAGTTTAGAAGATGTAGGAAGCTGTACTCAAATATCTTGTGTAAAGCCATTAAAACCCATTTTTAGTGGAGTCTTGTATTGGGATAATGACAATTTAAAATTTTTTTTTATTTAATTATTATAGGTACATAATAGTTGTCTATATTTATGGGGTACATGTGCTGTTTTAATATAGGCATACAATGTGAATTAATCAAATCAGGGTAATTGGGGTATTCATCACCTCAGGCATTTATCATTTCTTTGTGTTAGGAGCATTTCAATTCCACTCTTTTTAGTTATTTTAAAGTATATCCTAACTTGATATACTTTGTGCTATATACTTATATAGCACAACAAAATGATTACAATCATTTTGTTGTGCTATATAATGTAATGAAAATTTGATTTTAAAATGATTTCATATTTAATTTTCAAAATTGACTATTGCTCTGGGCATATATCAGCATTGGCAACATCAGGAGGAAGTTAAAAAGTAAGGGATAGGGTAAGATTTGTATAGACCTGGACTTCTCTTGATACTTTTCCATCTCAGTCTAATGAGATTGCCTAAATTCTGATAGGGAAGGGTGATAATAATTTAGAATGTAGTAGTGGGTAGTGAGCATGGCAGCTGCACATACTGCTTCTGGACAGATGGTTTACAAGTGAAAAGGAGAATTCTCCCCCCATTTGTTTGTTTTACTAGTTGGAATCATAAAATCCTGGAGTTGGGCAGACAATTACAGGTTGTTCTGATGGTGAGTTTTGTGTGTTAGCTTGGCTAAGTTATAATGCCCAGTTATATAATCGAACACTAATCTAGGTGTTGCTTTGATGGCATTTTGTAGATGTGTTTAACGTCTATAATCAGTTGACTTTGAGTAAAGGAGGTCATCCTTGATAATGTGAGTGGGTCTCGTCCAATTAATTGAAAGACTGTGAGAGCAAAGCTGACATTTCCCTGAAGAAGAACTTTTGTGTCAAGACTGCAGTTCTGACTTCTGTCTCTGTGTAAGGCTCTCCAGCCTGCCACTTCTTCCCTAGATTTCAAAAGTGCTAGTTTCCAAATTGCATAAACCAATTACTGAAAACCTATCTATCTATCGATCTATCTATCTATCTTTGCTTATCTATCTTTCTTTGCGTGTCTATTTGTGTCTGTTTCCATCCATCCAACTATCTGTCTGTTTATCTATCTATCTTTCTGTCTATCATCTTATATTCAGAGATTTTTCTACTGGTTCTCTTTCCTCTGGAAAATCCTGATTGATACAGCTGTCTAGTCTGATTTTCTACCTAATTCAGAAATCTCTTTTACAAATCTGACAAAAGGTCCTACATTTTTAAAATATTTTCATTGGCAGAAAGTGTCCTGCTTTTTGAGGTAGCCTCTCACATTGTTGGATTGATAGCATTATTTCAGTGTTCTATATTTTAAGCTTTATACTAAGAATATTATTCTGGAAATTGCTGTATTATTTTTCAAGTTTATTTAAATACAATTAGGGTTTCTTCCTTATTCATTTGATCTTGTGATGCCCATTGGACAAAGTAGCCCAACTCTTATTATGATATTCATTGTATTAAAGAACCATATAAATATACTTTTTTAATAAGTTCTAGATAAGAACTGTGAAGAACTATGCCATATTCATATGTTTATCCCTTTCTTAGATACAGAGAATCATTGCTCATTTGGTTTCAGTCTTGGAACCTGTGAAGCCTGCCTCATCAGTGCTATTAAATGTTGGTCTAGTACACTGGCTGTCAACCTGCTTAAAAAGCCCTGACTTTACTCCAAACCATTTAAAAACAGCTCTTTAGGATTGGAACCAGATATAGAAATTTTTAAAGGGTTCCGCAGATGACTCTAGTACTGAGCCAGGGTGAGCAAATACTATTATAGAATAACATAAAACATCCTACCTCTTCCCCACAACAGTGCTTTAAAATTTTAAAGACATTTACTATATCTCCCTGTCTCTTTACCAAATAAGATACTGTATTTATAACTCAAATTATTATTATTGTATCATGCAGTTTGACTTAATCTGAAACTCATATTAATTGATCAGAACCTTCAATAGAAGTTGGTGGGGCAAGATGGCTGACTAAGGACATCAGCCGCCAGATTGTCTCAGAAAGAAGGAAAAGTTTTAGATGAAAACAAAAAACATACCTCAGTTATAATTCTGAGGGAAAAGTGCCAGAACCTGTTGGCGATTACATGGGAAAAAGTTGTGGTGCAGAACAGGAAGGAGCAAGATTTCAGCAGAGATCAACCCCTGAGGAACTTAGAACTCCATGGAAAGGGTAGGTGAGGATTTTGTTTCTCCTTCCCTCACATCTCTGGCAGACTTCAGGCTCCTGAGTTGCTGCAGAGCTTCTCTACCCTCAGGAACCCTAAAGCTGTTGCCACCAGTGAACTGGAAGCTTCCTGAAAACAGAGCACTGGGCTGCCACCCTCCTTGGGGAACTCCCCCTCACCACAGACCCAAGCCAAGATGGCAGGCACCATATTGTTTCTCCATCTATTGTGTGCTTTTGTCCTTCCCAGGAGGGTTCAGCCATTCAGTTTTTTTGTTATTGGTCCCCACACAAATATTTTCCAGCTCCTGCCCAGACTGTGGTGGGTCCTGGGGGGACTGTGTTATCCCAGAGCTTAGACATTCGGGGTAGGCTGTGTTCAGGGGAGAGGAGCAAAAAGGACCAGAGTGCCAGCTCTCCTCAATTCATACTTTTTCTCCCCACCTCCTCCACCCACTATTGGTGAGTGGCAGCTACCACATGAGCTAGCATGGGTGCCCCAAGGGATGATTGAGCCAGAGCTCTCAGAAGTGGCTACTTTCCCTTTGTTGGTGCACCCACCACACTCAGGATTCCACAGAGAATAAGGATCATACCTTTCCTCTTAAAGACGTGCAACAGACCAAGGGGTGCTCAGACTGTGAGCTCCCTGCTTACCAGCTCTTCCTGGTGCTGCTCACCTGGCTGCTCCAGCAGAACAGGGCACACCTTGAAGTGGAGGGACATTAAGCCTGCTTGAGCACTCCACGGGCAAATTGGGACCAGTATGCTTCTCCCTGGCAAGGTCAGGGATCAAACTTGGAGGATCAGAGGACAGGCCTGCAATTCAGATCCTGTACCCCCCCGGACGTGATCGTGTTGCTCAGGGGAGATTTGTCAACTAATCTTGGCAAGTGAGGGAGCCTATGCAGGCAGAACTAACAGGAGAATACAATGTGGGTCTAAGTCACAGCACATTCATGGAGCACCCTTCCCCCATAGGAAAGCCTTGATTTTGGTCCAGAGTGTGATCCAGGGAAGGGAAGCTCCCAGCCTGTGGCACCCTTACTGGTGAACTCAACTAGTTTTGTCTGCTGTTTGCAGTCAGACACCTGAAGTAGATTGTGGGAGAAGGAATGAGGGAGAAGAATGAAATCAACTCCCAATGGCCAGACTGTGAATCCCAGATTCTCCCTCCCCCATGAGCAAACTTCTTGGCTTGGTGGGGCTGCTTCATGGATTGGTAGAATCAACAAACTTAAAATATGCATACTTGCAAAGTGATTTACAGATTCAACAAAATCCCCAGCAATATGTCAGTGCCACATTTCACAGATCCAGAAAAAATAATCCTGCACTTCATTTGGAACCAAAAAAGAGCCCAAATAGCCAAAGCAATCTTTAGCAAAAAGAACAAATATGGAGGCATCACATTACCTGACTTCAAATTATACTACAAGGCTATAGTAACCAAACAACATGGTATTGGTACAAAAGTAAAGGCAAAGACCAATGGAATAGAATAGAGAACCCAGAAACAAAACCATATACCTACAGCAAACTGATCTCTGACAAAGCAGACAACATACACTGTGGAAAGGAAGCCCTATTCAATAAATGGTGCTGGGAAAATTGGATAGTCATCTGTGCAAGAATGAAACAAGACCCCTATCTCTTGCCATGCACAAAAATTAACTAAAGATGGATTAAAGACTTAAATGTAAGGTATGAAACATAAAAATTTTAGAATAAAATGTAGAAAAATTATTCTAGACATCAGCCTCGCCAAAGAATTTATGACTAAGACCCCAAAGGCAAATACAGCACCAACAAAGATAAACAAATCAGACTTAATTAAATTAACAAGCTTTAGCACAGCAAAGGCAATAATCAACAGAGTGAATAGGTACCTATAGAATTGGAGAAATTATTCACAAACTATTTATCTGACAAAAGGCTAATTTTCAGAGTCTATAAAGAACTCAAACAAATCAGCAAGATGAATACAAATAACTCCATCAAAAAATGGGCAAAAGACATGAACAAAAGTTTTTTGGAAGAAGATAGACAAATGGGCAAAAAACATATGCAAAGATGCTCAACATCACTAATCATCAGGGGAATGCAAATTAAAACTACAGTGAGATACCACCTCACCCCTATCAGAATGGCCATTATGAAAAAGTAAAAAAGAAAAAAAAATAGATGCTGGTAAGCATGCCAGGAAAAAGGTATACTTATACACTGTTGGTGGAACTGAAAATTGCTATAGCCTCTATGGAAAACAGTACAGAAGTACTTCCAAGAAATAAATGTAGACCTACCGTTGGATCCAGTAATCCCACTGCTGGGTATCTACCCAAAGGAAATGAAGTCATTTTATCAAAAAGATACCTGCGCTCAAATGTTTATCACAGCACAATTCACAATTTCAAAGATATGAAATTAACTTAAGTGCCTGTCAGTTAATGAGTGGATAAACAAAATGTGCTATATGTATACCATGGAGTACTATTCAGCCATAAAAAGGAATGAAATAATGTCTGTTACAGCAATGTGGGTGGAACTGGAGACCGTTATCTTAAGTGAAGTATCTCAGGAATGGAAAACCAAATACTATATGTTCTCAGTAATAAGTAGGAGCTAATAAATGTGTACAAATGAGTACAAAGCAATTTAAGACACAAGAAACCAAGAAGGGCAGAGGGAGGGAGGAGTTATGTGGCATAAAATCTTATCTATTGGGTAAAGTGAACACTTTTCTGGTGACAGGCATACCAAAGCCCTGACTTCAGCATAGCACAAGGTATCTAGTAACATAAAACACTTGTACACCCTTAATTAATATTTTGAAATAAAAAAATTAAGGTGATTGCTATCCCAATTACACTGATTTGATCTTTATAAATTATATGAATGTATTAAGTTGTCACAAAAATCTCAAAAATGTTTATATCTATTATATGTCAATAAAAATGTTTTCTTAAAAAGAACCTTCATTAAATGTGGCATTCTCAGCATGTAGCTTCTGTGAGCCTTTTGGAGATTATTAGCCTCCCAACTGAGATTCAGAATTTATGAGATAACACTGTTTTTATGGACTCAAGTTCTGTTTAGCCCACATTACAAGTGATACTTAAGAGTAGTTCCATTGTCTGTTCTTCTCTATGACTGATTTCAAATTTGCTGTTTAGTAACCCCTTCCCTTTTTTTTTTTATTTTTTTCTTCTGAGATTATAGCAAAAACATAGGCTTTGACATCTGAGACATCATGAGTTGATTTCTGTTTTTATATATTGGTAACTAATGGGCCACTTGGATGAAGCAGTGTTAGGTGAAAAATATTTGTTTTCTTCATCTGTAAAAGGAAGTAATGATATTTTATAGTAAAAGTGACAATTCCAAATGCCTTTTGTGAAGGATTTAGCATTGAATCTGGAACTTGGAAGGTGTCCATTAAACTATATCCATCATTATAGCATACATGAATTTAAGGTGGCCACATCTTCTCTATTGTGACCTCCAATGAACTATGCTACAACATTTTTATACCAATAGCTGAAGTTTTAGTAAGATAAGTATTGATATTATTCAGTTTTGAATGATAGAGAGGGCTGAAAGGGCATGGGAACTGTAATCATCTACTCTGCAGAGTCCATTCAACACTTCCTGGCTTGTTCAGACCTAGAAACTCTGTTTTGTGTGGGCCCACACCTGACAAGTTTGGTAAACCCAGCAGAGACTGTTGCTCTGCCTGGGTGTCAAATAAGGAGGGTATACACTAGTTGTGAGTATCATTCGAGGTAGATCTCATTTGGTTTCCTACCTGCCACACTTTCAGATTAGAGACAAAGTCTGCAATATCACACACACGGGTTAAGGGAGTGTTATATAGACAGGAAAAACACATTAAACCAGAGTCAGCAAGAAAACAAAAGAAGGCACAGGTCCCCCATTCTTTATTATCTGATATGAAGGCTTGGTGGGAGCTGGGGCACTTTGCTAGACTCCCAGACTTGGGCCTATGTTCCAGAGGAGAGATTCTTTATCCCTGTGAGTTTCATGCTCTTTTGGGGTAGGTGAGGGGGTTTGGGTAGTGTTTAGAACATTAAAAAAGAAAAAGTCAGCCTTATTTGTGGGGTTTGATTTTGTCTCCTGGAAGTTAGGAATTGGGGGCTAGCTTTTTATGGGATCTGCCTCGTAAAAGCATGTAAAAGAAGGGTCCCAGGAAATGTTTTTTTAGGGGGAGAAAGTCATTGTTTCTTTTGGAATATCAAACAAATAAAAGTAGATAAAAACATTTGAAACTTGCTGAATTCTCAAGTGAAACATTGTGTGTCATGGCATTGAGATTGCCCTGAATAAATAGTAACTATTACTGCTTTTAGACACCACCACTCAGAGGTTGGATAGCTATGGTGTATATATTAAAACATATTGTAACAGAAGTCACAAATTTTATTTCTGAGCAATTACTAGCACATTAGCCATTTCATCAAGATCCCACCATATCTTCCTTTATTTATATATACTGACAAATTGCTATTTTTTGAGATAATATAATTACATGATCCAAGAGTCAAATATCATATAAAAATATTTATAGAGAGAAGTTCTACTCCTGCCCTGTCTCCATTTACCATTAGAGATAACCATTTTTATATTTTTAGGTTTTTATAATGCTTCCAGTGTTTCTTTAGGCAAATTCAAGCAGATATAGCTATATATTCTTATATATATCTTTTATTACACAAAAAATACTGTATACAGTGTTCTGTTAAGGTTTTTGGTGACCTTTGATGCAGAAATAAGTAGGCAATAGAATGTGAGAGAGTTTTCCTCTTTACTGGCGCTCCACTCTCTTGATTAATACCTAGAGCAGTGACCTCACTCTCTGTTTCTTACTTTGACTATCCAATCTTCTCCCTTATACATTTTGATACAACTGTGACACTCTTCTATCCCAGTGTCTAACCCTATGGTGGGAACAAAGAAAGTAATTATAGGAATAAATATTTGTTGAATGAGTGAGAAATAAACACATGAAATACCTCAGGGCCAGAGGCATAGGATCTTTGCATGGCACACCACAGTTCTCCTGCCAAAATATCCATCCCTGTTGCACATGAATACATGTTTTAAGAATTTCAGTACCTCTGAACATTTAGTGTGCCAGTAAAGTAGGGAAAAATGCATTTTCTTCTTGCAATGAGTCAGTTTCAGGTGCTGGTAATTGTGCTATGCACTCAGTTTTCAAATATATTAAAAAATGATTCATGATGAGTTAGGCAAAGAACATTATGCAAATGATATACCCAAAATATAGTTTAATTCCAAAGACTCAATCCTTCTCACATTTTAAATATTAATCATTTGGTTCAAATGTCTGATTTTAGGTAAAAAAAAACAGAATAAAAGCACCAATTTTCCGGTACCCAATTGTATCTTAATGTATTTCTGTCTAGCTGGAATTTTAAATAAGTAGTTGAGAAAAGATATTGGGTTATTTTACAGAATAGAATTTGGAGTCTATGAGGAAAGTTAATAAAATTTCCATCAAAGAGAATCTGAAAGGAAATTTAATCACTTGGTCAAAATTATAATTGTCCATTTAGGATTTGAATACTGAAATTAAATGATAGTAGCAGTGCATTTAAATTTTCACACCCAATTCTGTTGAAGGATAAAGCCTCAGAATTTTGTAACATCTAGCAGGGATAAGTAACTCCTCTGTAATAAAGATATAATGGGGTTTTACAATAAGTTTTACCAAACTCCAAGAAATAGTTCCTACTGATAGAGTGAGGACAGATCTAAGCTTATTTTATTTTGGTATACTTATATACAATAATATTCATAAAATTTTACATTTAAATTGTGGATATATTACTATGAGACAAATTCTTTATCCTCAAGTACCAACATAAGTTAAGGCTATTTCTATTAAATTAAGAGCATATATCAAGATTTAAGATATTTTTAAAAATTCACAGGCATGCAACACACATACTTCACACACTGAAGTCAGATAGCTTGCAAAACTATGAAAATTCTAGCACCTGAATTCATCATGAGTATCATTAATTTTTAGAGGAAATAAGTATAATAAAATGGAAGCTGTTACAATCTATTTTTAAAAAAAGGCAAAATTTCTGAAATAAGATTGTTTATAAGTACCCAGTATTCGGTTATTAAGTATGAAATGTCTGATTTTCTTAAGTACTAAGTTTGACAGCTGACATCTCTGACATTGCACTTTGGCACTTGTTTTATTTTTATTGTGAAGGTATATTCTCAGTCTTTCAAACACATGGTTTGACTTATGATTATCTTTCAAATTGTTTTTTGAGCAATTTTTGTGAAACCATGGATAAGTCAAAAATTTGTGTTATTTTCAAATATGAGTTCTGTCATGGAAATAATGCAGTGTAGACAGCTCAAAATATCAACGAAGTGTTTGGGAAGGATGTGGCTAATGAATGCACAGTACATTGATGGTTTAAGAAGTTCCATTCTGGTGATTTTAACCGTGAAAATGAGCCATGTGGTTGACCAGAGACCAAGGTGGATAACCATGAGGTTAAAGCTGTAGTGGAAGCAAATCCATCTCAACCTATGGGTTATTTAGCAGCAAGGTTTGACGTTACTACAGTATTGGACCATTTGAAATAAATCAGCAAGATAAAGAAGCTGGAAAAATGGTTCCACGTGAGCCTCCAAAGAGAAATCGTCTGGAAGCTTGCCTTTCTTTGCAGACATGACGTAAAGGTGAACCACTTCTACACCATGTATTATTACGTGTGAAGAAAAATGGAATTTTTTTGACAATTGCAAGCATTTGGCATAATGGTTGGATAAAGATGAAGTCCTGAAACACAGTCCAAAACCAAATCTTCATTAAGAAAAGCTAATGGTATCTTTTGGTAGTCCATTCCCTGGTATTATCCACTACGGCTTCATGAAACCTGGTCAATCAATTATAGTGGATGTCTACCACAACCAGTTGGATGAAATGATGAGGATGCTTGTGATTAAGCAGCTGAGATTGGTCAACAGAGACAGGCCACTCTTCTTGTAAGACAATGCTCAACCACATGTCGGACAAACAATGCTCGTCAAACTATAAAGGCTAGACTTGGAAACTCTCTGTCATCCACTGTATTCACAAGACCTTGAGTCAACTGTCTACCACTTCTTCCAGGCTTTGGACTACTTCTTGCAAGGAATAATATTTAATTCTAAACAAGCTGTGGAAAACACCTTTAATGATTTCATTGGCACTCGCTTTCCAGGCTTCTTTGCTGTTGGCATAAACAGCTACCATTAAGATGGAAAAATTGTGTCAATAGTTTCGGCCCATTATTTGATTAATTTTATTGCTTCTTGTTTGAGATATAATAAACTAAATTTTTATTTATTTATTTTTGAGATAGAGGCTCTCTCTCTTGCCCAGGCTAGAGTGTCCTGGTGTCAGCCTAGCTGACAGCAACCTCAAACTTCTGGGCTCAAGGGATCCTCTTGCTTCGGCCTCCTGAGTAGCTGGGACTAGCTGTCTGCCACCACACCTGGCTAATTTTTTCTATTCTTAATAGAAATGGGGTGTTGCTTTTGCTCAGGCTGGTCTCAAACTCCTGACCCCAAGTGATCCTCCCTCCTTGGCCTCCCAGAGTGCTAGGATTACAGGCGTGAGCCACTGTACCCAGCCTAAACTAAACTTTTGATTTCAAATCATACATTTTATATTTAATGATCTAATATATTGATACTCGTGAAATACATAGGACAGTATCTTCTGTCACATTGCAAGCTTGACCAGCCCACATGCCATTTCGTGGGCTTAGTCATATGTAGGAACTGTAATTAATTTCAGAATTTTTTACTTTCATGTGACTTTCAGGAATATAAAGCAAATGATTAAGGAAAATACAAATTCTTAATGTAAAATGATTTCTCCCTTTTTTTAAAAAATTTTTTAAAGGTGAAAGTCTTGCTATGTTGCTCAGGCTGAACTCAAGCTATCCTCCCAGCTCAGCCTCTAGAGTAAACTGAGAATGCAGGTGTGGGCCCTCACACTGGGCTCTTACAATTTTTTAAATGTAACATCACTCGATGCAATGTACTTCTAATTGTGAATGAAACAAGTCCTTGAAGTAAGTGAAATTCCTATAATTTCTACTGGATGCTATTTTGCTGTTAGTTCAAGTGTGTGTTTGTTTTAACATGTATAGAGTAATAAAGTGTGTCTGTAACTCATTATGTTGTTCAGTCAAACTGACATTCAAACTAATGTACATATGAATATCTTAAATAACAAACAATTCAATATAGCAAAATTAATTAAATGCAATTCCAATGGCTTGAAAGTATAGTGTTGTTGATGGATCATTCCAATGAGAATTAGAATACCTGACATGGATATTTGATCTTGAGCAAACTATCCAAGATTTGTTTGTGTTTGATTGTTTTTGGCCTCAGGTTCTTCATGTAAAAGGAAGGTATTGGGCCAAATCATGTCTTGTGAAAGAAAAATTATTTACCCTTTATATGATGACACCCTTTTCACCCTTCATATCACTGAAGACAAGATTTCCTTCTGATAAGGAGAAAATAATTTTGATAATGTTATCAGTGATCTCTGAATTGCTAAAATAAATGGGTCCCAGCAGTCCTTACCTTACCTGATCTCTGTAGCTTTAGACAGTGGGATGGCATCTTCATTTTGAAAACTGCCATCTCCTTTGGCTTTCCAATAATAGCATTCTCTCCTCATTTTTCTGTTCGTTCATTGGTCACACACGTATATCAAATTTAGTATGTTGGAACTGAGCTGAAAAAATTTGACCACATAAAAATGTCCTCTTCCTGTATTTCTTATTTAGTGAATGGTGTCACCACACACAGTCATAAACATCAGAAATCTTTAAGTTTGGAGGTTGAAGAAACCAACCTGTGCTCAGCTCACCAGGCAGTGCACTTTAGTGTAGGGTTTTACATGCCATGAAGACAATCTCTCTGTACCCTCCACCCATAGAGGAAAGGCTGTGCTGGATGAGCTCTGGGTTAGGCCAAATGAAGTTGCAGGCAGGATTTTCCAGGGAACTGCCAAATGGGTCAAATAATGATCGTTAGCTAGAAATTGGGTTTAGAAGAGCTTTAAATCCACTCTGCCCACTTCGGTGGCTGTTTAGGTGTTAGTTTTCCTTATGACTGTGAGATATTAGTTTTCAAGGCTTTCAGGGGCCAGGAGATTTGGATGGGATTAGGGCAATTAAAGCACCACAAAGTTCACTATTCTTATGAATATGCAGACATTTGTCTTGAATAATCACTTTCCAATGTTACAAGCTTTTAATTTCAAGACTTCTTAAAAAGATGATTTTGATCATTTTTGCTAGTGTTCTGATTGCTTTTACAGCGGAGAGGATTTTTGGAAATCATTATTTACCGTTCCCACTGACCTCATTCTTTCTCAATGTGCTTGTTTTCTTTATTTCTAACATGATTCTTTCAAACCTTCTCAAACAAAAACACATCTTTTCTCCTATCACTGTTAGCTGATGTAATATACAGGGAAAAAAACCATAAGAATAACTATTTAAAAATTTTCATCAGAAGCAATGCAAGCCAAGAAGTAATGGAGTGATATCCATTGAGGGATCCAGCTGTGTTTGAGAGATAAATTGAGGCAAGGTGAAGGAAACCTTTCAGGTTTTGTTTAAAAATTATAGGTGAGGTCACAGGTAATATGGTAGGAAGTAGGACAGAGGGGAAAGTGGAAAATAGGGTTAGAAGCGAAGAGATAGAGAAACAACAATGAAGTTGATGATAGGTGAACAAAGAATAGAATGTACAGCATCCAGAATATAGACTGATGCAGATACAAATTATATTTGATGAAAGCATAAATGTAGCTCAGTTGGAAAGTCGAATATCTGTATGGGAAAATTAAACCTTGATTCAGACTTTACACCACACACAAAATTACCATATAAAACATTAACTGAGATGGATCACAGACCTAGATATAAAAATGAAACTTAGAAAGTTCATAGAGGAAAACTCAGGAGAATATCATTGCAATCTGAATGAGGGCTAAGATTTCTTAGAATGCAAAAAACATTAAACTGGACTTCATCACAGTTAGACACTTTTGCTCATCAAAAGACACAGAAAATAAAAAGTAAACCACACCCTGGGTAATCACATTCTAAGTACATATATTCATCAAATGAATAATGTTTACCTTATACAAAGAACTTTTATTAGTCAATAACAAAAAGGACAATGGCAATAAAAATATGCAAAAGGCTGACACGGGCATTTAAAAAATGAATAAATGTACAATAAACACATGGAAATATTCTCAACATTATCACTCAAGGAAATGTACATTAAACCACAATGTGATACCATGACTCACCCACTATAATAGCTAATATTAAAAAGACTAATAAATCAATGTTAGGATGGGAAGCAACTGGATCTCTCATATATTGCTGGTGGAAGTATATAAAGATATAAACTCTGTGGAAAACCATTTTACAGTTTTTTCTGTTCAGCAATTAAAACAAAAAGGAACCGATACATGTAACAACATAGACAAATTGCAAAAAATAAAAAAAGAAGAAAAAAAAGAAATTGTTTCAACCCTCCTCTTTGATTAGATTCCTAACTTTCACAAAGCAAAAGACTGAGACAAATAGGTTGTCTTTTATTTTATTACAAAATATTTGCATTTTTCCATCAAATCTATTTGCTACTGAGTATTTTTTTTTGCCATGTTGAATTGTAAATGTAGGACATACAAACTCTTCTTGTTACTGCATAAAACAAAAACAAAACAAATAAACCTGTTTTTAAACCATATTGTTTGACGCCTAGGAAGTGATGTTTTACTCACTTACTGCTTAGTGATAATTTGTTTTTTTATATAGGCAGTTTGTTTTAGTTATGATTTGGGAAATTAGAGATCTGTGTTAGTAGTATAGTGCAACATAATTTTACCCTTGAACATAATGGATATAAGGTAAAAGTTAATGTTTTCTGGTAGAATATTTAATTTTAGTAGGCAGTTTACTAACATTAAGCAGTGGATGACTATATTTAATTATACCGTGATTTTTTCCTATTTGATCCCATCACATGTCCCTATGAAGTCTCTGAGGGACATGCATAGCAGATAATGTCATAATGTCACAGAAATCCAAGTAATAGATTTTATATATATAATACATATATATACACACACATACATATGCAACACACATATGTGTGTATGTATGCACATACATACTTTTTCCCCTCCTCATATTTCAAAGCAGAGGTTTTTCCTAAACTGGGCTATGTAGACATGTAAGGTTTTCCTTTCACCTTTCTTAAGTACATAATATCATGCTTGTGCTATTTAGTGGTTTGCAACATGAGCCTAGAGATAAGAAGTATCAAGAAAAAAAGCTGACCTGGCTTTCTCTGCAGCGGGAGCTTGCCCTGGACTGATTATTGTTGTAACAGCCTGAAGGAAAGAAGAGAATGGTAACACCACCCTGATTTTATATTTGATTCCCAGCCTCTAATTATGCACAGTTAATACCTTGGCCAAGAGAGTTCATCAGGACAGATTATCATGGGCACTATCTGATACTACAAGAGATAACAGAATGCTAATATTTATATAACACAAAGCCAGTCTTCCACAAGGGATTCCCATTTCCACAGAGAAGTTAAACCAACAAAAAACTTGATATCTTCTTTCATATTTAAAGTGTATTATTTAAGTGCTATAAAAATATAATAAATATATCAAAGAAATTAGTTTTAAAATATCTTCTATCTGACGTAGAAGGAATACCTTTAACACATTTCATAAAGTTCATTGGACTGCGTATTGATTTTCATATGATCTCTTAAGTCTTAAGTTGATTTGTGAGCCATGGTCTTACATTCATCAACATATTCACTCTCAAAGCTTGCCAATTATCTTTTGTGCCTAGAATCTGTCACGGGTCATTGTGTTGTCTTTTGTTGAATGGAGAAATCCATCTCTTATATTAATAAAACTTTTATATACAGTATATTGTAGAGAAAAGTAGAACAAATTATAAATGGTAGGGCGGAAAGCTTAGTAGGTGCTCGACCAGCACAGAGGTGGAAAAAGGAAGAATGTGCTGGCCCTGAGGCTATTGAGGCTTTTTAAAGGAGGTTGTAAAAATGGCAGGGGACAGTAGAGAAATTGCTCCTTCCTTTCTTCTTGGCCACCGGTAGATAACAAAACCTGTGACGATTTCAAAGTCCGAGAGTCGGCTGTCTCCTGCCTTTCCTTTGAGAAGGGATTATCACAGGAGATGTGACTCTTGATATGGCTGAGGCTGTAGCTGTTCTCCTGCTGTTTACTCAGGAACTCTATAAAAGCAGATTCTCAAAAAAAGAATTTTGAAAGAGAGATTTACGTCTCTTTTCTGGTCCATTCAGCTCTTTTCAGAAGTTGTACAAAACAGAACTCATGTAGGGGGCCTGTTAGTGAGAGAACTCACCGGATTGATCTTTAACTGTTACTGGGGAAATTGTGGGATTCTGTATTTTCCTGTTATTTCTGCAAGGCTGCCCCTTTCAATAAATGTTTGAGTTTCTCATGTTTCCTCTCATAGTTTAAAATCATTTTGTTCTTTGATTTAATTTGTTTTCTAAGTATAAGTTCAAATACTATCACTGCCTTTTAAGGTGTTATAATTTTTATTTAATGATGTCAGCTTAATCAAGATTCTAAGTTATCCTCTAAGTCTATATTCTTGCTTACTTTCTTAAAACATAGGCACAGTGCTAATTTTCTGAAGTGTTTGAGCAACATATAAATATAAAAACATTTCTAGGAGTCTTATTTCATAAAGGAGAAAAACATCATAATCCTGATAATATATTTGATTAAAAAAAAGTAAAAATGAAGTACTAATAAAAACATCGTACACTGTGTATGTCATTGTGTGTATGTATTATGTATGTATTTGTGTGCTTGGAAGCAAACATATTACTAACCCTGTGATTATCACTTGTCTATTTGTTGCTTAAAAATAGCACATTTGCAACATGTTTGTTCTTAAGTCAGATATTTTCCAGGAGAAGATCAAATGGAACAGAAAAAATGATTTTGAAATTTGTATCTGATCCTGATCTATTTATTCTTGAGCTTGGCTACCCAGCAGCACTGTTCCCTTAAACTTGATTATCAGTAGGGAAACACTTCTTGTCAGACCACAAAGAAAATTTTTCTAAATCTAGATTCCTGTGAGATCTTTTGTTTTAAGTAAATCAGAGGACCAGTATGATATATTTGTTTGATTTAGGATAGAGTTGTGCTTTTACTTGCTGTATTTGCTTATATTGTGTTTATTTTCTGGAAAACAGAAGTTCTTGTGTCAGTCTATGAAGCTCATAATAGTTTTAAATAAGCTCCATGAAGGCTTTTATTTCAAAGAGCTTAACATTAGGTAAATAAAAATACTGTATTCTTCATATAGAATCATTTCACAATATTATTTTTCTAATAACAGAAGAGTTTGTGGGCCACTCTCTGAGCCCTCACTGAGTCACAATTCTTCTTACAAACCAGGCTTATTTGCAAAACAGCTGGAGTTTCAGACTGCAGTCCTCTGCCATAGAACAGGATGGAGCAATAAGAAGACAGCTCCTGCTCCTTGTCATTTAGCCCAGGAAGTGAGCCTTGCACATGCATCTATTAGAACAAAAGATAATCTACTGACCCAAGGGTGGACTGAGTCCATATATAACCAGTTTCCAACCTCTGTTAAATAATCTACTTCACAAAATAGTTGAATGAAGTACTTGTTTTCTTATTTTGTTTTTGTTTTTGTTTTTGATATTTTAACCAAAGTTTTAGTTGCGACAACACTGGCATCCTGTTCATGACTTGGGCCATTGAATCTAGACTCTCCTACTTTAGATTATTGTTTTTTGGAAGAATTAAATTTTACTTCTAAAATTCCTTGCTTCCCTCCTCTGATTATGAATATGTTGTTCCCTCCTCAGGCAAGTTTACAAGGGGTTTAAATGAAATATAGTGTTGCCATGTTACATCTATGCGATCTGCATAATAGCTCAAGATGAATAGAGCTTCTTTCACTTTAGCAGAGGGAGAGCTGTGTGTTTTTTAAGTACTTGATTTTTAAGCATTGTATTTGATTGATGTTCTTGAGATGATACTTTTAGTGCCTTGTTAAAAACAAGGGTGCAAATCTGAGAGAAGCTCATCAGTCCAACAGCGCCTACAAATGCGGTGCTTTCTGTTTTAGGTAGAAAAAAATGTCAGTTCTGGACTTTTTTTTTTTTTTTTTCATTCCACAGTGGCTCATTTGCTCCATTCCTAGAAATATCATCTCACTTGGCAGCTTTTCATTAAATGAGGGAGTGAATTTGTCAGCGTTCTCACAGAGAGCTATATTTATCAAGGGTTGCCTTTACACATTATGAGCTCCCTGCAGTCCTGGGAAGACCATGGAGTCTTTGGTGTTTCTTGCCTCTTGGATCCAAACAGCTCAGAAATGACCTCAGTTCAGTCTATAAAACGAGCATGCCAGAGCAGTTCATCTCTTTTGCAAGAGTCAAATCATGTTGATGTTTTTCTTTTTTCAGGCTGTGCTTTATTACTAGCCAAACACCAAATGGAATATTAAATGAAAAAATAAGTTGATTTGTCATTACTAGATGAATTTTTATATGACGACATTTTCCCATCAAATCTCTATACATTTGCTTGTCTTTGGCAAATGCAGTACCTATTGTGCTTTGGCTTAAAGAGGATATTTCATGATGTTGAAATTCGATCTGTGCTTGCTAATTTTGCTGCAAACTCCTCCTTTGCTATTTGCTGCACATTCTACTAACCAGCCTCAAAAAAGTTGCAGCCAAGTTCAAGCTATCATAAGTGTTTGAGGACATCATACAATTCTACTTTGTTATCTCTGTGTTATTACCGTAAGAGCTAGCTTTTGATAAAATTTCTTTGTATAAAATTTCCACAAACACATTGAACAAGAAAGAGGCCATGTGTTCTTAGGTCTTATAATATGTTCAACAAGGTGTTTTAAAATGCTTTTTAAAAAACAATAGGTTCTTTTCCATCAAGGAGTAAATTCTTCTTTATCTCAGTTTTCTTTTTGTATTTATTAGTTCACTAGTTGAGTCATTCAGTAGATGTGTTAAGTGTTAATTTCTCTGACTAGCAACTCAGGTGTGGCAATATAATAAACATGAATAAGACATGTTCACTATCCTTGAGAAGTTTATTGTTTTATGCAATCTAAAATCATCATGAATATAATCTCGATCTTCATAAATTCCTTGAATTAACTGCTGCATACAGGGAGAAAACAGTAGGAAAGACATGAATAAGCCTCTAACAATGAAAACACAATATCGTAGGAAATGTAAGGGCATCAGAATCAGAGGATAAGGTTTCTGCCTCTGGCTCTGCCCCTATAGCCAATGACTTTAGGTGAGCCACTGAAATCTCTGGCTTACAAAATTGTCATTTTCACGTGGAAAGAGCTTATTAAATTTTTTGGAGGGTTAAAAGTGGTGGAGAGGGTCAAAACAGCATTTAGCATTAACCTTGTCTTTAATAAAATTAGCAGAAATCATGTTTGGATACCATCACTGCCACATACTTATAAAGAGAAACATATTATACCAAGACCTTGTCTCTCAATCAAGGCAAGTTTTGTTATTTTGCACTTTCTCTGTTGTTCTAGTGACTGTTGAACTACCTTGCCACCTGACTGATTTGTGAGTTCCTCTTCATTTTCGTTAATATGCAGATAGACTAAAAGAGAACAATAGAAAAAATTTTAAAAAAGGAAAGAATTAAAAAATTGGAGTTTTATAAAGCATAGGGACTCTATTCCATTTACTTACATGATACAAACCCAAATAGTATGTAGCATATACATAGGTAGCTCACAGTAACATTCTGTTAAAGTGAAAACAGACAAAAATGCCTGAAAAATGCCTCTCCACTTTAATAGCTGTAGTAGCCAGAAAAAAAAAGCTTTCTTTATTTTGGAACGATGAAAAAATTTCAAAAATCATAGTTGATAGTTAAATTTCAGACTACTCTAAACGACTTTCTATTTGTTCTGCTACTTTTAAGTAGCATAGGAAGGAAAACAGTATTCAGGGAAACACTATTTAAGGGAAACAAATGGCACTGGACTTGCCTGCATGTTGACACACTTCCCATAACATTCACTACAGCGATGAACAATTATCGAGCCAGCTTTGTGGTCACCAGGAAATGTAAAATTATGCCTGTAAAATGCATAAAATACAATAACAATGATAATGCTTATAAAAACAGCTAACATTTTTGGAGTCAATCCATGGCTATGTGTCAGACATTTTTAGATATGTTTTACATTTGTAATATTATTTATGGTTATCAGTACTGTAATAACTAGGTACTATTACCATTTTCAGTTAAAGATGAGGAAACCAAAGCACCTGGTAGTTTGGTAATTTGCCTAAAGTTATGTAGCTATTACATAGGAGAACTAGAATTTGAACCCAAATAGACTGACTCCAGGGTCTATAATTATAATCATTATGATGTAAAATATGAAAGCAGTAGAATGTCCTTGTTTGCCTCATGAATTCACACCCAATTCTATAAAAGAGAATAAGAAAATATCCTTAGTGGTTGCTCCAAATTAATTTCAGCTACTTAATACAAGGTAAACGTTACCACTGTTGTATCCCTCACCAGCCACCCCATCCAACATACACATACTTCCAACAATCTTATACAGATAGGCTCAGCCATCTGAAACATTTTTATCATATTTGTTCAAGCTTAAAGAATAAAATACCTGCCCACCCATTTTTAATGTCAACTGAGATAAACCACAGACCTAGTTGTAGTAAAATCACTGCCTAGCAACCTTTGTATTAATCATGGCTTTGACACATACTGCATCTATTTTGAGCTTTCTAAGATAAACTTTATCAGAATTGTAAAAATTCTACCACTGCAAGCTTTCAACACTGAAGCGGAATATTTCCTAAGGTGTGTCTGGGTCATGTCTTACAAGCTGACTATGAATTTACAGTCTCCCATCTCTCCACAAACATTTATGATGACTTACATCAAAGCACCCATAACTGTACATAAGTATAAGAAACTTTATACCAAGTTTAGGCTCACCAGTTATGAGATGTGTTTCTTTTATGTAGGTTTCCAAATAGCTTTAACTCGAAGTTTATCATTTAAAAAATGAAATAATTATCATCTTCTCAGTGTTAATGGTATAACAAGTAATTTTAAAAAATATTTTAAAAAGTATAGTGCTTAGCTAAGTACATTTGAAGAGCTCAATAATTGTTCATGGTGATAAGATTACCAGTTTATAGGAAGACATAAACATTTTTCCACAAAAGCATTATAAAATGAACAAGTCCTTTTTGTTGTTGTTGGGTTCTATTTAGCAGTCTGGTTTACCAAGCAAGGCATTTTTTAAAGGAAAAGAGTAATATACTTGTAGTGAGAATATCTAGACTTTAGTCCTGGCTCTTGAGTGACCTTGAAAAGGTCTCTTGCTGATTAAGAACCTGCTTTCCATAGCTGCAGAAGGATCCTGGCCCTGCCTATCTCCCTGACCCCTTCTCTCTCCATCCTCCCAGTCCTTATTACCCTTTGGCTGACTTTTGCTTGTTAGTGAAATCTACCTAATGCTTTATTCCTTAGGGCATTTACTTGGGACAATCCCTTTGCCCCTCACTCACCCTGATCTTCTTCTGGATGACTTGCTCTCTGCATTCAAATTATCATTTTAGGCCCACTGCAGTGGCTCATGCCTATAGTCCTAGCACTTTGAGAGGCCAAGGCGGGAGGATCACTTGAGGCCAGGAGTTCAAGACCAACCTGAACAAGAGCAAGGCCCCCATCTCTATAAAAAGTAGAAAAATTGGCTGGGTGTGGTGGGATGTGCCCACAGTCCCAGCTACTTGGCAGGCTGAGGCAGGAGAATTGCTCAATCCCAGGAGTTTGAGATTGCAGTGAGCTACTGATATGATGATGCCACTGCACACTAGCTGGGGAGACAGAGCAAGACCCTGTCTCAAAAAAAAAAAAAATTATCTTAAATAGTACCTTTTCACAGGGGAAATCTTCACCTCAACCTTATTTGCTGCTTTATATTTGCTATCTGAAATTGTCTTATGCGTCATAAGACAATTACTTGATATTGTCTGTTTTTCTTTGATAGAATGACATCTCTATGAAAGTACAGACCTTGTCCACCTTTCTCAATGCATTGTGCCCAGATGTAAAGTAGGTTCTCAATAGCAGAAGAAAGAATAACCACCCTATCATTCCAAGACAGTTACTATGAGGAGAAATAAAATAACAGATGTGACAGCATCTCCTGAATTGTAAAATACATTACAAATTACTATTATTAGATGGGTCTAAACATATTCATGTTCCTTGCTCAAAGTTATACAGCTATTACACAGGAGAGTTAGAAGCCAGGGAAATTGACTCGAGATACTATAGTCCATAACTATTTTTCAGGAATTCATGTCCTGTTACAGAAACTAGGCAAGATAATGTTGTCCACCATCTTCAAATAAAATAATTTTTCTTTAATTGACTCAAATTGGTGAGTCAAAAAGAGTTCAGCCTATTACAACTTCCATTGGTTAGAGCTCAACATGATTTCAGGATTTTTGCAACTTACTTTAAAAACTTGGTATAGAATATTTAATTTTTTCTTAATTTTTATGCTCTTTTTGAGGGACCAAGCCTATTAGGATCATAACAAAGATTATTCTTCACTTTTTACCTTCCAGTGCCAAGGACTCGTTGGTTGAAAAAAAAGTAGAAAAGGAACTGAATTACATGAAGCCTATAACTTAGCAATCAACTTTTCTATGACCTCCAGAGAGAAATGTGGCTATATTGAGGCTGATTTCCTTATTAAGGCATATTTGCCTGGAGTGAACTCTCTTAGGATTTCGTTCACAGCTGCTAGAAAGAAAATGACATAAGAGAAGCCATATGTGCTCATTTTATAATTGTTTCAAATGCTGCTTGACAAAATTCAGTTTTATAACCTTAAATATTGTTTATATAACTGGCTTACAAGAGTGGTAGTTCTTAGAGTCTTTTTTATATGATATAATCAGTACATAAAGTGAGCAAGCTTTTTTCCTTATCCTCTGTCAATGTCACTCTATGTTCATTTGGTTGCCTATATAGTTCCTACATAATGTTGAGTAAGTATTTCTTTTAGACCTAGAACAAACTTAAATGTTTGTTTCTTTATCAGTTGCTCTATGAAGTTTTTCAGAGACTTCCAGTTCTGTATCACTAATATGCCATCTAGAAAATGACAATCTATTGTGAGAAATTAAACCCTAAATATTTCCAAAGGTTTAATTATGGCAAAATATGGAATAATGCAAGCTTCATAATAAGAAAATCCTGATAAATATATCTGAAAATGAAAGCTTCAGATCTAAAGCAATAGGCCTGCTCATATTTTACAGGAGTACAGTACTTACAAAGTAGAACAATCAGAACGCTCAGAGAACTCAAAAGCATGCCGTCTATCACAAACACAACATGGTGTTTAATCGAGGAAAAAGAAGACCAAAAATACTTATTCTTGTTCTCATGTATTGGAAGAAACATCATATTGAAGAGTATTTCGGCTCCGTGCTATGGAGTTGCAAAGTGTGAGCTGTGGGAACTCAGATCTCTTACACCACCATTTCCGATACACTCTCTGGAGAGCAAGTGTGCTGTATTGGGAGGTGGTAAGACTCCTGTCACTAGAAACATAGAAAGAAGATGCATATAGAGATAGAAAACTGCTTAAGGAGATGGTACGAGTGCGAATACATTTTTTGTATTGACAAACTTTAGATTCCCTTCAAGTCCTGGGCTTCTGTGGAATAAGCATCACCAAGATCAGAGCTCTTTATGTCAGAAGACCTGAGATATAGAATTAGTTATTTTGGAGACTTTGAGGGACATTGAACATATCACCTAAGCACTGTTTCATTATTAAATATCTACAGTATCACCTTTAGATCCAACCAAGCACCCAGAGGAAACTGCACTTTGGAGCACTTTTCTTGAAAAGTTTAAATCTTCCCTCAGTTGCCTGAGATTATTGAGGGAATCAGTCAGTCAGTCGGAGAAAGAGTGGGTCAGTGAGTCAGTCTGTCTCTTTCCACTGACTGAGACAGACCCGTTTTGCTTGACAATAAAGAGTTGCTTGTGTGAAACTGCTTTCTGCCTGGGATTACTCTATCATCATATTGGCCCTGCTGGTGATTCTTCTAAGACAATAATCTGGACTTGACACTTTGGTGTGTCTGAGCATTCTTCAGCCAAGAGCACATCAAGAACTAAGGGCAGACTGCCCCCCTGACATTCCTGTCTAGCAGCGTCCAGCAGGTTTCTTCAAACCAGTTCCAGGAGCTGTGTGGGCTCAACTCTCCAATCCACTTCTGGATGTTCTCCGAACTCTACCTCCATGGAAGAGTCAAACAGATGCTCAGTGAGCTCTAGGACCAACACATATGTAGTTTCCTAAGGGTGCTGTGTTTGAGCTCAGGCCTAGCAAGCTGATTGCCCCTATTAGCCAGCATATTTCCTTGGACAGATTGAATAAGATTTTACTTTCTGAATGATACTGACATGCTGATTCTCACTCATGTTAGACACAGGATGAAGTCAATCTCTAAGTTACCAGTGGTCTACTATGAAACGTTGGGCTTAAGCCATGTGTGTGGCAACATGTGTAACTTCTCATTCATCCATGTTCCAGCCTTGAGTCAGCCTCCAGTACATAGCACTGAGGGCAGCAGGGCTAGTAGCAGGCATTCTTTACCCTGTGTACCCTCTGTTACTGCAATTCATGGTGGTCACCTTACGCCCTACATAGTCTCTGTGTCACTTCCTCTGGTAGTGGCAGAGACTATCTCTTCTAAGGACTTTCAAGACTTTTGCTCCTCAAATACAATAAGACCTTCCAGTTGATGTCCTCTTTTGTATCCAATCAACACAGTGACACTGTGCTTTCTCAGGTCAGTCTTAAGCCATGCTGAATTAAAAACAGACATTCCTTGTGGAAGGAAACCACTTACTCTTTGCTCATGGGTCTCTTGTGTATCCTTTGTATTGTTGGCTGTGTGTGGAAAGCAAAGGTCTGGTCAACACTACAATACATTATCTTCTGAGAAATCAATAATTAAGACCTGGAGTTCAAGAGAAAGTATTGTTGAAAGATGTGTTATTCTATATCATATAAAATTCTGAATGATAAGTTTCACATTACCAGAAAATGAATTATCATTTTTTTTTGTTTTTTTGCTTAATGTGATAAACTTTGAATTTGTGGGCTGGGCGCGGTGGCTCACACCTGTAATCCTAGCACTCTGGGATGCCAAGGCGGATGGATCGTTTGAACTCAGGAGTTTGAGACCAGCCTGAGCAAGAGTGACACCCCGTCTCTACTAAAAATAGAAAGAAAATTAGCTGGACAACTAAAAAATATATAGAAAAAATTAGCCAGGTATGGTGGCACATGCCTGTAGTCCCAGCTAATTGGGAGTCTGAGGCAGGAGGATTGCTGGAGCCCAGGAGTTTGAGGTTGCTGTGAGCTAGGCTGACACCACGGCACTCTAGCCTGAGCAACAGAATGAGACACTGTCTCAAAAAACAAACAAACAAACAAAAAAACCTTGCATTTGCGGTCATTGTCAACAATGCACAGTAATAACTTTTAAGAGAGTCAGTAGAAGTCAGTATTTGTGGGTAGCACAATGGATACTACAGCATAATAAGAAATGATGTAATTAGTGTTAAATGATATTAGAGAACTGCAGTAAACAAGTTTCATATTATTTCAAAACAAGCAGATTCTATAAAGGCATGGCACTGTGGATAATAACAGTATTCTATGTTTTTCTAAAGTTGAGAGATGTGAAATTAATGGTTAGAGACAGCATATTTCATAATGCAGAACATAAAGAGAGAATTTATGGGCTTGAAGACGAAGAGATGATGTTTGGGTACTGTGAAGAATCTTCATGTCCACTGACTGGACAATAAATAAACGTGTAAGTAACTCTTCTCTACCCACTGTCCTATATGATCATAAATAAATTACTATGTTTAATAGACATACATGAGTTTTCTAATAAATTTATAATCAAATTATTTATATAAACAGGAGCCCCACAAAAAATATTTTCTCAGGGCCCCACACATCCTAGCAATAGCACTGATTATCTATTTTAGAAATTGACCAGATTCTGTAAAACGTCCCTTCTAACTCTAAAAGGCTATACTTCTATATGTACATTTTATTACCCATATCATAAATATATTTGGCATCATTTTTAGCAAACAGTATGAATAAACAAACACAAATGGAATAAGCTTGATAAACAAAGTAAAATATTGTGTGATAGGTAAGACCAAAGGCTGGATCAGATTAGAGTACTGGTGAGAATAACAATGGGATCTTGGCTGAGTCTATTAGTAAATTTTACTACCTTAGCAGCAAATAAGCTATGCAAAGGATTTGTATAGAAATGCAAGTTCAAGGATAAATGATGGCACAGGTGGATATGACTTCTAAGTCTTTTTAAAATTAGTATTTCAATATATTAAGGGGATACAAATGCTTTTGTTATGTGGATACACTGTATAATGCTGAAGTCAGGGCTTTCAGTGTGCCTGCCACCAGGACAGTGCTCATTGTACCCTGTAGGTAAGTTTTTATTTCTCATCCCCCTCCCATGCTCCCCTTTTTTCATTTCCAATGTCTTTTACATCTCTGTGCCCATGTGTAACCATCGTTTAGCTCCCGCTTATTAGTGAGAACATGTGGTATTTATTTTTCCATTCACTTAGGATAATGGCCTCCGGTTTAATCCAAGTTGCTATGAATGACATTATTTCATTCTTTTGTTATAGCTGAATAGTACTCCATTGTGTGTGTGTATGTATATATATACACACACACACACATATACACTCATTGTGTATGTATCCATACACAATGGATTTTCTTTATCCACTCATGAATTGATGGGCACTCAGGTTTATTCCACATTTTTGTGATTATGAATTATGCTGCAATAAACATTCAAGTGCAGGTGTGTTTTTGATAAAATGACTTCCTTTCTTTTGAGTAGATAAACAGTAGTGGAATTGTTGGAACAAATAGTAGGTCTACTTTTATTTCTTTGAGGGATCTCCATACTGTTTTCCACAGAGGTTGTACTAGTGTACAGTCCCACCAACAGTCCCACCTCTCTGCATCCATGCCAGCATCTGTTGTTTTTTGACTTTTTAATAATGGCCATTGTGACAGGGGTAAGCTGATATCACATTGTGGTTTCAATTTGCATTTCCTTGATGATTAGTGATATTGAACATTTTTTCATATATTTGTTGGCCATTTGTCTATCTTCTTTTGAAAAACTTCTATTCATGTCATTAGCCCACTTTTTAATGGGGTTGTTTGGATTTTTGTTTTTTCTTGACAATTTGTTTGAGTTCTTTGTAGATTCTGGATATTAGTCCTTTGTTGGATATATAGTTTGTGAATATTTTCTCCCATTTTGTAGGTTGTGTGTTTACTCTGTTATTTCCTTTGTTGTGCAGAAGCTTTTTAGTTTAATTAAGTCCCATTTAGTTATTTTTGTTGCTGCTGTATTTGCCTTTGGGGTCTTAGTCATAAATTCTTTGCCTAGGTCTATGTCTAGAAGAATTTTTCCTATATTTTCTTCTAGAATTTTTATGGTTTCATGCTATACTTTTAAGTATTTTATCCATCTTGAATTAATTTTTGTATATTGTAAGAAATATGGGTCCTGATTCATTCTCATGCATGTGACTATTCAATTTCCTTAGTATCAATTATTGAATAGAGTTTCCTTTTCTCAGTGTATGTTTCTGTCTGCTTTGTTGAAGATCAGTTGTTCTTAGCTATATGGCTTTATTTCTGGGGTCTTTATTCTGTTCCTTTGGTCTGTATCTTTATTTTTATACCAGTATCATGCTATTTTGGTTACTATAGCCTTGTAGTACAGTTTGAAGTCAGGTAATGTGATGCCTTCAGATTTGTTCTTTTTGCTTAAGGTTATTTTGGCTATTTGTGCTCTTTTTTGGTTCCAAATGAAGTGTAGTATTATTTTTTCTACATCTAGAAGAATATGTTTCCCATCAAAGTAAAATCTGGTATTTTGATGGAAATTGCATTGAATCGGTAAATCACTTTGGGCAGAATGGGCATTTTAATGATATCAATTGTACTAATCCATGCACATGGGATGTTTTTTCCTTTGTTTATGTCATCTACAATTTCTTTGATCGGTGTTTCATAGTTCTTATTGTAAAGGTCTTTCATCTCTTTGGTTAAATATATTTCTAAGTAGTTTATTTTCTTTATAGCAATTAGTTCCCCATGAAGACATGGCTAATGTTTGAGAACTCACCATGAGAACAGAATCTACTATGTAGAGAGTAGCTTGTTATACCATTTTAAATGAAAGTCTAAGAGGGGCAGAACACCTCTGCAGCAGATGTAAGTGCTGTCATTGAGTATGAAATAGCAGTTGGGGAATTGTAGGAGATTTGTAGGAGAAAAGTTGATATAGTAGCTCCAATGATGTCTCAAAACTGATATATCAAGTTTCATACTGAAATGTGAGGAACCAGAGATTTAGAGATTGTATAGATTCAGAGATACAAAGAGTGGATACATATTTGATGTCAGACAACTTGACTTTAAAGTTCTCTTGCTGTTTACTAACAATGTTATATTGAAGAGAGCTGCTGTCTATGATTGTGTAGGTTGTGCACTTCCCAAGTTCTCTAAGCTGGTGAGGATTCATTCGGTGATCTTGCCACGGGACTTTCAGGACTGCTTCCACCTAGAAGAAGGGCAGACTTTTTTCTTATGTCTTCAAAAGTACTATGTGTCCTGAGGATTCTAGTTTGCCTTTTTGAGTCTCAATTTCTTCCTCGTAATATTTACCTTGCAGGGGTGTTGTGAAGATTACAGATAATATGTGTGGAGAGACTCCAACAAGATAGGCATGTAATTAGAGGCTACTAGAATAATAAGACTCTTGCTTTGTGCTCAGCTCTGTGTATCATACATGGGGGATTATAGCATCATATGGTGTCTTCTAGGAGATTATAACTTACTTGTGGAAAACAAAATCTGCACATTAACCACACTGAGTGGGAGAAGCCAAGGTGGCCAAGGAAATCAAATAAAGTTTCATGACAAGCTGGGCATTTTACTCTATGTAAAATTATACCTCCTTAAATAAATGTTCAAAAAAAAAAGTCCTCTGTTTTGGAAAATGCATATTCATTACAATGAATAATATGCAAAATAGTCCTTGAAAAGCAACCTGGGATGCAATGTAGCAACATGTTAACAGCATGGAGGGAGCACAGAGAATAGGACTCCAGAGGTAAAGAGAGCTTGGTGTAGACCTTTACTCTGCACTTTATTAGCTTCCTGGTCTTTAACAAGTTATTCTCTGGCCTTTAGAGTGAAAGCAGATTATATGATAAAATCTATAGAATGCTTTGGCTGTGAGAATCAAATGAGATCATGAAATAAATAACTATAAACTATTAATAGTATTATTACCATCATTGAGCAGAAGCACTAAAGGTGATTGACTTTATACATTTCTGAATTTTCAGTTTCTTTAGAATGAGCATGAATTACATTTACAGCAGAAATATATAAACTTACTTTTTAAAGTATTTTAGTTAGATGAAAGCTGTGATTGTATGTAAGAAAGCAAGTATGTTTCAAAGTCAAAAGCAACGAAACCCTCTCAGAGTTATGTCTGTCAGGTGGAACAGAGAGAGGTTCTCTTTTATGCATAGCTTTTTTCAAGTAGACACTTCCATGGAGCTATCTCAGACCTACTGTGCTAGTGTTAGGTAGATAACAAGGGATTCTGGGTCTCCTAGGAACAAAAGTGGGTGCTGTTGCCTTGGTGCAATTGTCCCACCTGGGAAGAAGGACAAGGGTGGGCCCCAGGCCCCATCTTGGTCCTGCCCTACTCTAATCCTGCCCTGAGCCACACCTGAGGGAGGAGGAAATGTCCTATAAATCTGCCAATCATAACTTAGTGTGCCAGCTGCAAAAGAATGCGGAAGACTCTCTAGCCCCTGGGCCAAGCTGCATAGGTATCATAGAGTCTGGAAATTGACCTAGAGCAACCTCCAATTGTAGTAATACAACTCCCAGCAGTCCAATCAAAGTGATCCCATGATGACATCTGAGCCACTAGGGAGGTCCCAACCTGGGTACTATAAAGCAAGATGCAGACCGTAACCTGCCTCTCTCTTTGCCCTTTTTTTTGGCTCTTCCTTTGCTGTTACAGTCGGTCCAGTCATTATCTGTGACATATGTCTCATGCTCTGTCAACCTGTAATCTTTCTCTTGCTCTATAATCCTAGCTTTCTCTCCTCACTATACCTCATTTTCGTGCTTGCCTTACTTTGGTGCGTCTGGTCATTCTTCAACCACGAGTGCACTAAGAATCGCCATTTCAAAATGAAACCTGACACTGGTTTCTAAATAACCAGAAGAGGGGAAGAGTGAGTAACCAGGGTAAGATTGACAGATTCAGGAGGGAAAAAAAAGAGAACAGAATATGCAGTTAAATTCAAATTTCAGATATACCATTTTTTTCTGTATAAGTATGTTATCATGTAAACTTTTTTTTTAGTATAGGTATGCCCCATACAGTATTTGGGACATACTTAGACTGAAATAGTACTCATTGTTTATCTGAAATTAAAACTTAACTGGGCATTCAGTATTTTATCTGGTAACCTATCCAAGGGCTTAGCCTTTGAAAAGCTCATACCCCTTGTCTTTCCTGAGGCAATGAAGCTATCTCAGACCTGCTGAGCTAATATCTCCCTAGGCTTCCCAAAGAGGAAACAGAATGAGCAACCAGGCCATCAAGATCCTTCTTCTTACTCAAGGAATAATCAGGTTTAAAAAAAAAAAAAAATCAAAGTAAAAACAAAACCAAAAAAATGAACAGAGGTTGAGGAGGTTGACAGTATAACATTAAGGCTTAGCCTCTGGGGCAGCACCTTGAAATTACAGAGAAAATAAAGGAACCAAGAGGTCCTTTAAATTTAGCATCAGCGAGGCTAGCAAGCCCTTAAAATAGTCTTTCAGATCAATTCAAGGCAAACATAAATATATTTTCTCTAAATAGGCTGAGGTATGAAAGAAATAATTTTTCAAATGTACAAACCTATGCCACAATGCTGATTTGAGGAATAGGGGAGGAAAGCACACTGGGACAGGGTCTGTGAGCTGTCAACACTTAGAATCTCAAACGAGGTATGTGACCTGGAGAACATCTGAGAGCAGGAACATGAAGTGCCATCAGGAAGAGGCATCTATGTGTGCCTTGCATAGTGCCCTACAGTATGTTTCTTTGAAGTTTCATGGCTAATATACTGAGGTCAAGGTGGTTTTTTATACTTAAAGATTTGAACAGTAAAAGACCTATTCAGGATAGGAATTACCTATGAAAGGGACCAATAGCATATTATTAGAATGCTAATTTGTTGATTGAAAAAATGCTATATGGAAAGATGGAAGGCAATTCCCATTCTATTTTCTGTTACCAATGTTTTCCATTTGAGTGCAGGAAAATTTAGGTTGAGAATTCTTGTTGCTTTATTTTTTAATTAGATAAGCATTTTAATTATATAACCGTTTTTTCAAATACATTAGGAAGAATGGTTTTGTGTCTAAAAATTACAAAAATTGTGTAGAAGGATTATGAAAGTCTAATATTTAAGATTTCTAACCTACTATATTGGAAAAATCATCCTCTTTGGGAGTGATTAAGAAAGAGCTTTAACATATTTTTGTGTGCAAAAGATTTTTCCTTTTATTATATTTTGGTAAGAAGAAGTTTTTAGAGCAATTAATAATGCATTAGCTGACAGCTTATCATTGCTTTTTTTAATCAAATGTCTCACTGCATCACTTTGTAATTTCACTCTCAGCCATCTGCCAGGCTAGGTACTTTCACCACGTATTGTTTTACATATGTGGCCTACTTTGAAAGTCTCAGCATTTTTCTGGCTTTGTTTTCTACAGACACAAAATTCAAGTAGCTGAATGTGTGAATTGTTCCACATTTTTGTACAAATATAAGTATCACAGAAGATATACATACTCTTATTACTTGAGAAATACTGCTCTTTAAGCTGTGTTTAGTTGAATGTTTGCTTCTTGATAAAGTAATCTTAATATTTCTCTTTTAATAGAATGATACTGATGCCTGAAAAAGAAATTTCCTAAGATTTCTCTTGACTTTGGGTTATGCCCAGCGATAACCCAAAAAAATACGTTTGAAAAAATACGTTTTTTTTTTAAACCCACTGTCAATAGGCCAGTTCCACAAATATGGCTTCAGTCAATGAAGAGGATAAAATTCTTGTTCCCCATGTTCACATGGTAAACATGAATGGAATAATGTATATTCAAAGAGATCATGTATATGATAGAGAATGCCTGCTAACATGTATTGAGCACTGTGGTAGGCTGAAAAATGCCCCTATCTCACCAAAGATATATTCACAGCTTAATCTTTGAAACCTGCAAATGTTACTTATTTGGAGAAAGGGTCTTTTCAGATCTGATCAAGTTACAAATCTTGAAATGAGAAGATCATCCATTACCTGGATGTGCACTGAATACCATCATAAATGTACCCATAAGAGAGAAACAGAAAGGAGAAAAAAACATATTCAGAAGAGGAGATGGCTTTGTGAAGATTGAGGCATGTATTGGGTTGATACAGACCTCAGTCAAAGAATGCTAGCAGCCGCCAGAAGCTGAAAGAGTCAAGAAACAAACTTCTCCCTGGAGTCTCTTGAGATGGCATGGCTTTGCTAACACCTTGATTTCAGGCTAGGGAAATTAATGTTGAACTTCTGGCCTTTAGAACTGTGAAAAAATACTTTTGTTGTTTTAAGCCACCAAGTTTGTGCTAGTATGTTAAGGCAGTCACAGGTATCTAATATATTATAGGAAACTACTGGGTTACAGGTATAAGTGTGAGATAAGTAATTTTGTTATGTTATCCTATTTATTCTTCAGGATTATCTATACTGTAAGGAAGATAATTTTTGTCTTAATTTTATAGAAGAGGAAAATGAGACAGCTGTAACTTGCCTAAGGTTTCACAACTAGAGAGCAGCAAAGTTAAGGTATAAGAACTTGTCTACCTGATGTCAAAGCTTATGGTGTCTTTATCTCCCCATTTTGCTTACTAATATATTGTTCCTTTAAAAACTACATGGAACACTGATGGCCTCCCCATTAAGGGATTTATTTCCAAGGTTCCTAGGTAGTAATGGAAAGAACAGAGAACCATTTCTTTGTGTAAAGCTTTCATCATTATTTGCTACAGAATAAAAATGTTCACCAGATATATCTCATATCTGTCTCCTCTTTCTTATCCACCATAATAATAGCTATTTTTACACAAACCTGGCCAGATAAAGATTGAGCAACCAATTAGGAAGGCTTTGAAATTGTCTATGATTTAAGAACACCACCACCACCACCAAAAGAACATCCTGATTCATCCATGGGTTTCCCAAAATCTTAACAGTAGAGTTTCTCTTCATGAAAATCTCAGCTTTGTTCATTAGACCAAATCTGGAAAAGCATGTAACTAAAAAGAAATTAATTTTCATTTTATATTACCTAAGAGAAAGAATAAAAATCAAGGCGAAAGTGTTAATGAACATGCACACATTAAAAGTATTCATTATAAAATCACCACATTTGTGCGTTTCTGTTTAAAATAGTTTCCTATTTTAAGTTAAAGTCACAGAAAATAAGTAAATATGCTTCCCCACCTCCATCTTCTTTTATTTTCCTTATAATGTCCTAACAATACATATTCACAGTTGAATCTGATCTTGGTATTAGTATCATGTCAAGTTAGATGTAGAACTGATCAAGGCTTTGTTCGATTACAAATCAGTCCCATAAACTGCACTCTCCCTGCTCATTAGTCTGTCTCCGCCTTCAGTTTCACTCCAATTCTCAGAGTAGCATGGATCTCAGGAAGGGAGTACTGTTTTGTGATTTAAAGGATGCCCTTTAGCGCATCCAGATAGAATTAATAGATAGGGTCCAGATAACTCTGCAGCAATAACTACAGAGATACTTTCATTGTAGACAATGTGAAAAATATTCCTTCAAATCAAATAAACTCATTTAAAAGAATGTACAGAAAATGATTGTTTTATGATGTAAATTTTTTTTGGTACAGTTTCATTCACAATGACCGTAAATTTATTCATGAATTCACAGTTCCTCTTTATTAAGGAAAGAGTGATTCTCCTTAACCTGCAAATTTGAGTCATAATCCTTGCTCTGGATGAGGCTGGACCCTCCATTCTTCTTATGCTGCACCTACTGAAGCTACCCTTTTTCTCCTGAGTTATGTAGGATCTGATTCCTTGCCATTTTCTGTTGGAATATTGTTTCCTCATTTCATGACCTGAAATGCTATTTCAGATAGGCCTTGTATGTAGAATATCTAGATGTTCAAAGGTCACTTTGTGCACTTTGAGGTGGTTGCCTTATCTCCTTATTCAGCACACAAAGTATGTGCCTGCTCCCTGCTTGTTAACTCAAGAATGTCTGTTGTCAGACCGTCTGGCTTGGCTGCTTTCTTTCTATTTGGAACGTCTTGCTCACTCCATCAGCATCCTCTGCTATGCTGCAGCAATAGCAATTATAGAGTGTTTTTCTCTTGGCAGAAAAAGTTTCTTTTTACCTAACAATGAATTCCACCCTGAAAACTGCATGACACTTGCTGACAATAGTGGCAATATCTTTTTATCTATGAGGTACAATTTTTTAAAGATAAAGTTTATTATGTATATATGAGGCTCACGATAAAATGTTATAGGATACATAAAGGTAGTAAATAGTTACCATAGGGAAGCAGAATTTTTTTTGGTGACAATGGAAGTTACAGTCTACTCATTTAACAAAAATCCTGAACACAATACAATTTTATTAACTTTAATCTTCATGTTATACATTAAATCTCTAAACTAATTCAACCAACATATCTGCAACTTTGTGTCTTTTGACTTACATCTTCCCATTTCCTCCCCTCACTCCCACCAGTGTTAACTACTATTTTATTCTCTGCCTCTGTGTATTTGAGCCCTTCCCCGCCACAAACACATAATTGAGATCATACAATATTTTTCTTTCTGTGTCTGGCTTATTTCACTTAGTATAATAATATAATGTCCTCCAGATCCATCCATGTTTTGATAAATGGAAGGAACTCCTTTTTTTAAGGCTGAATAATATTCTTTTATATAGATATAATATAAAGAAAACATATATAGATATCCATTTATTTATCCATTTGTCTGGTAGACACTTAGGTTGTTTCCACATCTTAGCTATTGGAAATAATGCTGCAGTGAACATGGGAGTTCAGATATCTTTACGAGGCAGTGATTTCATTTCCTTTGGGTATATACTCAGAAGAGGGATTGCTGGGTCATATGGCAATCCTATTCTTCATTTCTTCAGGAACCTCCATACTGTTTTCCATAATGGCTGCACCACTAGACATTCCTGTTAACAGTGTACAGTAGTCCCCTTTTCTCCACACCCTGGCCAACATTTGGTTACTCTTGTCTTTTTGGTAATAGCCATACATAACGACCTGATGTGATATATCATAGTGGTTAATTTATATTTCTCTGATGATTAGTGATATCAAACACCTTTTCATATAGCTGTTGGTCATTTTTATGGTTTCTTTGGAAAAATGTCTGTTCAGGTCCTTTGCCCATTTTATAATTATTGTGTTGTAAGAGTTCTTTATAAATTTTAGATACTAACCCCTTAGCAGATCTATGATTTGCAAATATTTTTCCCAATCTGTATGTTGCCTTTTCATTTTGTTGATTATTCCCTTTGCTGCCTATAAGCTTTTTAGTTCATTGTAGTCTTATTTATTCATTTTTGCTTTTGTGGCCTGAACTTTTAGTGTGATATCCAAAAATCTCAGTGCAAAGGCCAATGTCAAGTAACTTTTCACCTATGTTCTTCTCTAGAAGTTCAATGGTTTCAGGCCTTACATTTAAATCTTTTATACATTTTGAGTTGATTTTTGTGTATGGTGTGTAATATGAGAGTCCAATTTCATTCTTTTGCATATGGAAATCCAGTTTTCCCAGAACCATTTATTAAACAGGCATCCTTTCCCCATTGTGTCCTCCTGGTGTCCTTGTCAAAAATTAGTTCACACATAGGTTTGGATTTATATTTGGGCTCTCTATTCTCTCCATTGAGCTATTAATATATTTCTGTTTTTTGTTTTTGTTTTTATTTGCCAGTGTCATAATGTTTTGATTGCTATAGCTTTGTAATATAATTTTAAATCAAGAAGTGTGATGCCTCCAATTTTGTTTACCTTTCTTAGTATTGCATTGGCTATTGAAGTTTTTTGGTGGCTCCATATGAATTTTAGGATTTTTTTTTCTATTCCTGTAAAGAATGCCATTGGAATTTTGATGGAGATTACATTAAATCTGTATACTGCTTTGGAAAAAAAGTATGGATATTTTAATAATATTAATTCTTTTCATCAATAAACGGGATATCTTTTCATTTATCTGTATTTTCTTCAATCTCCTTTTTTAATGCTTTATAGGTTTCAGTGTATAAATGTTTTGCTTCCTTTGTTAAATTTATTCTTAGGTATTTTTTTTGGCTGTCATAAATGGGATTGTTTTCTTGATTTCTTTTTCAGCTAGGTCATTATTTCTATATAGAAATGTGATTGATTTTTGTAGATTGATTTTATATCCTGCAACTTTACTGAATTTATTTATTATTTCTAACAGCTTGTTTTTTGTTTTTTTTTTGTCGAAAAAGACAATGGCGTTTCTACATATAGTAGTCATCTGCAAATAGAGATGATTTTAATTATAACTTTATTTTTGGATGCTTTTTTTTTTTCTTGTCTGATTGCTCTTGCTGGTACTTCTAGTACTACGACAAAACAGAAGTGGTGAGAATGAGTATCTCTACCTTGTACCAGAATATAGTGGAAAAGTTTTTAGTTGTTCCCCATTAATTATGATGCTAGCTGTGAGTTTTTAATAAGTGATATCAAGGTATAGAATATTTGCATCACCTAACAAAGGTCCCTTACGCCCTTTTCTATCAACCCACCCCCTACTCTAGGCAATCACCAGTCTGGGGTTTCTATCACATTGATTAGTATTGCATGGGCTTAAACTTCATATAAATGGAATCAAACATCATATATTATAAATATCTTATACATGTATCATGCATCGTGTATATTTTGTACCTGGCTTCCTTTACTCAACATAATGTTTTGACCTTTATCCATGTGTTTATATTTTTTGGTAGTTGATTTTTGTTAATGAATGAATAGTTTTCTATTCCACAAATATACCACAATGTTTCTATCAATTCTACTATTGACAAACATTTGGACTACTTCCAGTTTGGGGTTATTATCACTAAAATTGGTTTAAACATTCTTATACAGGACACAATTCACTTGGGATACCTAAAAATAAAATTTCTGTATCACAGGGTAGGTATTTGTTTATCTTAGTTAATAACTGCAATGTTAATATTTTAAGAGCAGTTGCAAAAATATTTTATGGCTGCTACTAAATAGAGTAGTAATAAGAGCTCAAAGCCCTGTCTGTAATCACTCAGAACCAAGAACTTGACTTTTATGTCTAAATTCTTAAGTTCAGGTGTTTTATTCATTTATTTATTTGATAAACACTTAACAGAGAATTAAAAGCATGATTGTCATATGAATGACCCTGGAAGTTCAGGTTGCCTCATGGTAGATGGACCACAAATAAGGATACTTCTCCCTAAAGGTAGGGACTGCACCCAAGCTTACTTTCAGATGGGAGAGACTCCCTTCTTTTCTTTAGTATATTCATTCTCTACTTGGGTGATATCATCCCTAAGGAGGTGTAAAAATTGGTTCTTGCGTTAAAAATATTGTTGTTTTAAAATATAAAGCAAATATACATATAGTGTATGAACAAATACAATATATTTGAGGTATTAAAATTTCACCAGGCATGGTATTAGGAACAAAATATCTATAAAGGCTCCTGGGATGGGGGATAATGAAAAAAAATGGTTGAGGAACATTGGTTTAGTAGCTCAAATACAATTTCTCAGGCAACTGTTTGCAGTGATATAATATTAACATTTAGACTCTCTAGTGCCTGGCTCCCTTCCTTTTATATCTCACTTCCAAGTCTACTCACAAACTTCATTATAAGAACATCCATCACAACAGATAGGGCCCTTTCCTGGAACTCCATATCACGGTATCAACTGCAGCCTCATCTGGCCTTCACTGTCTCTCTGTGGCAAGATGAGATGAGAAAACAGTGGATTATGTGTCTACACTTGATAAACTGGGGCTTATAGGCTTCCCCAGCATAGGGTATTCTTAACCCATGTCGTCAGACATAGTGTTATTTGCCTGTACCCACCTTGTCATAAATGTCTACGTCCTTACTATATTCTGTCTTGTACTCCATGCAAAACAATCCATATTATTTTTCTTGTCATTTTTTAAAAATCTTCCTTGCCAAGAACCTGCTTAGAAATCCACAGTCTTGTTCTTATCAATTTCTTTTCCTAAGACGGGTAGTCTTGTCTCTAATACCAAACCTGTGCTTCTGGTAAAAAAAAAAATAAAAATAAAAATAAAAATAAAAATTTAAATTTAAAAAAATAAAAAAAAATTTGAGCATTTGAGCATACCTAGAGACATCTATTTGGCTGTTTGTGCTTTTTCTTGCTTTGGTCTACACACTCAAACTATTGAGATTATTTTGTACTTCATTTCTCATTTTCAAATATTTACCTTAAGAAAGAATAGAAATTTCTATGCTTCTTAAAATAGGCCCTACCAACCAAAATTAACTTTTCTTGACATCAAATATGTAAGTCTAGCACCATGTCCCATTCTTCCTCCAGTTTACTCTGTTTTGTCAAAAATACATAGCAATGTCTAAAAGTCAAATCTTCGACTCTGATAGTGTAACTGTATGAATAATTGAGGAAGCGGATGTAATCCCGTAAAATAATAATATCTTATTATCTGTGACAAATAACCTGATTGGAAAATTTGCTGTAGAACCTTCTATGGGCTTTTTAAGAAAGAAAGATAGGTATTGTTTGCGTCTTTTTCCCTGAGGGCACATTTTTCCTTACTCTCAAGGAATAGATAAGAGACTTGGGGTGGTATATTAGTTGGATGGTTTGAGACTGATTGGATTCTAAGTTTTGTAAAAAGAAAGGTGACCCTTGTGAACATATGGATTCCCCAACTCTTGTAACTGACTGTTTTGAGGTTTGAGATGGACTTGCACTTCCATCTTTAACACTGACTCAGGAATGACTGGAGCATTTAAGGGAGCACTTGTGTTTCCAAGGACTTAAATGTGAGTATTAGAACCTTGGTAATCACAGCAATGAGAGAGCTGGAACTTGGTCCAGAGCATCAGCATTGTGTGCCTTTCAATGATCTATGTAGCCTTGGACAATCTATATCTTTATGTGGTCCATGGTGTATAAATCTGTCATCTTTCTTCAAGATTTCCGTAGTTATTAAGTATAGAGCCTTGCATGACTCTACAGAGGGGAAAGTGCCTCTTGCAAAACAACTAAGACTGAATTTGCCACTAGATATTCAGGAGAGGGGAGAAATAAGGAAGCCATCAAAACCAAATTGAACTCAGTTTAAAACATGGGGAAACAGAGTTTGCGCACTCAAATGTGGAGAAACAAATTTGTACTTAATTTACAGTCAGTAACAACCAGCTCTATTAGAATTTGACTGTGCTCCCTTAAATAGAACATCCATCTTTATTTTGTTTCATCTTACCTTTTTATTTTTCTTAGGATAGTATAGCACTTAATACAGTTTGATATTGTGATCCACATTTCATTATTGCTTTTATTCTCTACTATTAATAGTTTTAAGCTCCATGAAGGAGGAGGCTTTGTTTTTCTTGTTCACTGCTCTATCTCCAGTGTTTACAATAGTACCTGGCATATAATAGGTGCTCAATTAATGTTTATTGATTGAATTAATAGCTTTTAGAAATGCTCATGGTAAAAAAATAAGAGAATATGTTAAGGATATAAAGATATTTAATCTCAAAATACTGAGAAGAAAATGAAAAAGGTTTCCTGGACTTTTTGAAAAGAGTGCTATCATCATTTTGTGTTTTGCTTTAATACTCTTTTCAGTCTATCAAAGTATCTTCACTTTCTCTTTATGGCTTATCTTTGTTCAGCTGATCATCCCCTTGGGGTATATCTTAAATTGGGAAAGTACATGATTTTGTCAGTTCACACTACTTGACAACCTTAGACTTCCAGTCAGTCTGAAGTGACCTTATGGCCCTCTGTACATACCACTAACACATGTATATGTTGCTATGTTTTCCATACATTTGTGTTTTATATTTTACCTATTTCTGATTTTTTAAGTAATGAAAGAACATTTTCTATACAATGGATATTTACTATTCTTTTCTTGCGTTTTCTACTTGGTATATATACATTGATACCAGCACGGCATTTTTAATGCATTTTGAAATGCAGAATTTATGTTGAGGAGACTGCTATGATTTGAATGCTTGCATCCTCTGAATTCACATGTTGGAATCCTGACCTCCAAGGTGATGCTATTAGGAGGTGGAACATTTGGGAGGTGATTAGATCATAACTGTGGGGCCCTTGTGAGTGAGATTAGTACCCTTATAAAAAAGGCTCTGAGGGAGCATGTTTACCCCTTCCACCATATGAGGACACAGTGAGAAAGCACCGTCTATGAAGAAGCAGGCCTTCACCAGACGTGGAATATGCAGGTACCTTGATCTTGAACTTCTGAGCCTCTCTTAACTAGCAGAAATAAATTTTTGATATTTGTAAGCTATTCAGTTTATGATATTTTGTTATAGCAGCCTAGAAGGACTAAAACAAAGACTAAGTCAACTCTGTTTGTCAAGAGTGAGCCATAAAATAAACATGTGTCAGGGAACAGATACTGTCAGAATTTAAGAGAAAGAGAAAATTTAAGAGTCAGTTGGAATTTTGCTACAAGGTATTGGATCCAAATTCCAACTGACACTTATCAGCAATGCATGCAGCCTGAAGAAAAGAAAAAAAATCAGTGATCTATAGGGCTTTTCTTCACCATGAAATCTTACCAGGTTAGGTATCTCTCCAATGGGACAATTTTTTTTTAATTGGTTATCTAATACTTAATAAAAAATCTTTCAAAGATTAGTGTCTTAATCCAACCATAATAACTTGACATGTTTCATAGTTTTTCTGAGTCAGGAATTTCAAAGTGATCTTGCTGAGAAGTTTTGACTTGGGCTGTCTCCTGAGGTTGTAGTCAGATATTGGCTAGGGCTATAGCCCTCTGAAAATTTGATTAGAGCTTAGGGGTCCACTTTCAGGTGATTCTGATGCAACGCTGGTATATTAGTGATGGCTATAACCAAGAGGCTTCCGTTCCTTTTATGTGGGCCTCTCTATGGGATCTGTTTAAATGCTCTTTGTGACCTAGCCTTGAATATCACACTTCCACCATTTCTGTTGTTCACACAGATCAATCCTGATTCAATATGGGAGGGGATTAGACAAGGATATCAATACAAGGAGGAAAAATCATTGGAGTCCATCTTGTGGGCTGACTTTCACAACTATTGTACTTAAAACTATTTCTAGGCAGAGTTAGTGAAAGAGAAAGCATAAGGATTTCCCCACCTGTGATTGCCCACATTAATAGCATCCTTAATAGTTTTTTTCTGTTGTTTGAACTGATCATCAAAATCTACAGCATCTAGCCCTAAAGTATCCCAAGAAGGGTTGAAATATGTACTCAGATAGACACAAAGGAGACCTAAGTAGAATACACCGAAAGGAGTTTGTTTTTCTTGGCTGCTGCTGCTTCTTTTTTAATTTTCTTTTTCAAATACCAAGTTTGCCAAAAATTGACCTGCTCTCATTTAAATATTCAAAAGGAGGAAAACAAAACAACTGAGAGAATAGAACAATAATCATACCATTATTTACTTTTCCCATCTTCTCTTCTTTCTCTTAAGCTATTATTCGCTGTCTTCTTTACTCTCCTCAAATCTCAAAGCACTCTCCTCTACCGCACTGTCAGATTATGACCTTGCTTCTTAGTTTGCTAAAAGCCAGAGGCTCACTTCTACAAGATTAAACTCGCTTTCCTCCATCTGTGTCATATACACTGTCTCCTTCTGTTATTAGTAAAAAAAAATGTCTGTGGTTTTAGCTACTACCGACCCTTCCTTTTATGCACTAGGGTGCCTTCCCTCTTACTTACTTAAAAAAAAAAAAAAAAAAACTACTACAAGCCACTGTTTTCTTTCTTTTCTCAATTTTCATGTTTTTCTTTTTTATTGGCTTATTTCAAGCAGCCTATAAACCTGCTGTTAATTTTACCATTTTATTTGTTTTTCTTGATCCACATTCATCTTCAAATGTCCATTTCTCGTTTCCTCTTTAAGACCTCCTCAAAAGAGTTATGCATGCTTGCAGCCTCCAATTCCTCCCCCCCACCATTCTCTCTTGACCAACTTCATTTGAGGTTATATTCTGATTGCTTCACTGAAACAGTTTTTGCAAAGGCCAGTAATAACCATCATATTGCTATGTCCAAAGGTCAGTTCTAAGTTCTTGTTACATAACTTATCAGTAGCATTTGATACAACCAATCACATCTCCTCCTTGAAATATTTCTTCATTTGGCTTCCAGGTCAACAACACACTCTTTCATTTTCTGCCTGTGACACTGGCTGCTTGTCTCCAGTGTGGTGTTGTTTCTTCCTCAGTTGCCTGATCGATTCACAAAAACATATAGTAGAAATAACTATAGACTTTACAAAAATTTATAGAATTGAAAACTATACAGAAAAAAAATCTTGAAAATTAATATTAATTGAGAGAATCATTTTAATTGGAGAATTTAACATGAAACTTTAAAAAGAATATAAAATATATCAATTACACAATTAATAGTCATACATTATAGAGGTGTTATAAATAAACTCTACAGAAAATAAACATATTGGTACATAGAATAATAATGGAAAATTCACAAAAAGTAAAAATATGTTTATAAAATAAACCTAAATATATGATAAAATCATGCTATTATTTAATAATTCTATGATAATAAATTTGACAGCCTGATCCCAGTAACATAGATATGTATGTGTGACCACAACGTAAATTTTAAGGGCATACAGTCGTAGTTAACCAATAGTCATCGTAAAAAGTTGAAAATATTGTTGAAGAACTGACCCCCAATTATAATTTGAATGAAATCTTTTAAGAAAACTTCAAGGAATGGCTAAGATTACAGAAATTAGACAAAAATCTCATTTCTTAAAACTAGCATTGTGAATAAAAAAGTTTTATATGTAAACAAAATTATAAACAAATCATAATAAATATAAGCTAAAATTCACAATAAACTATTAGCAAATTAAATGGAATAAAGTATTAAAGAAGTGGGACTACAAATAAATCAAATTTAGTGTAAGAATTTAAGGAAAAAACATCATTAGAAATCCTCTTAAAATATTAAAATGTCTACTAAAATAAATAAAGATGTTACATAATTTAAAAAAATGATAGCATTCAGAGTTGTTAAGTTGTGAGGTACTTAAAACACTATTGTGGCCAGTGGAAGTTCATATAGCTTTTCTGAAGTGTCAAACAACAATCATTAGATCAACAAAATAGTTTTACATTTTTAATGCTTGTTTAGTAGCCAACTTTGTAGATGTGTGATGATTTATTTAACCAATACTCCATTGTTCAGTGGTTATTACAACTTGTTTCTGTCAATAAAGATATTGGCAGATTGGGGAATGACAGATATAAATATAAAGAGAGATAGACTGAGACATCACCTATTGCTCAAGATTTTGCACAGATTACCTTTAAGTAGTGGCATTTTTACATAGATTTCTTCATTCAATAAATTGTTTTTGAGCACCTACTGTGTACCAAGCTCTGTTTTAGGATTTGTGTATAAAACTATGAAAAAGACAGAAACCATCTCTGATATCACTGATTTTAAATTCTAGGAGATGGTTTTTATGATCTGCAATTTTAAATTATCTTCAGTGGATGTAAATTACAAAAGGCTTAACAAAAATGTAAAAATAGTTCTAATAATTACTATGATATAAAATAGTTTTGAAATTTGGGGAAAATGATCTTATCTGGTGGTTTTTGTTTTCATCTTTAGAGCGATAAGTAGTAACCAAGTGAACAGAAGTGAATTTGGTGAATAAAAGTCAGTTCATTTAAAACAAACTTCAAAGCAGTCTTAGGTGACATTAACCGGTTATGGTGAGGAGCAGTGAAGAGTAGGCCAACTCTGAATGATTGTCACTCAGGAAGAGCTCCCAACCTCCCATACTGGGAAGTAGAACTGAGTGAGTTTCTATACCCAAGCTCTATGGCATCCTTTCCTCTAATGTATATGTGATTGTTCCCATCATTTACATGCAGTCTTACTCATAGCCTCAGGATCCTGTTGATTTGCTTATGTTATTTTGTTTTTATTGTTTGCTTTTCTCTGTTAGAACAAAAAAATAGGAGGAAACTGAAAGGATTCTATTAGCTCTGAGTAGAACAGCTATTTCAGCAGCCACTAATCTATAAAGGTTTTCCTATTTGCTTCCAACATTGGATGTATATACTGTGTGTGAATAAACCAATGGTGAAAGAAATTAACGGTATATAATGATGGATAGAATCTAGCATTCTGGGTAGAATTATAAGAAATCTCCATGTTAGAACAGGAAAACAAACATACTACCAAAGCTTTACGTGCCCCTAGTAAGTAAAATTCAAGTTTGAGGTTTCCCAGAATTCTGATTGTCAATAAGCAGTATATATACGTCAATGCTTGGTATAGAGTAGAGTTATTCCACTCTTTTAATTTAAGTTAGACAATTCCAATAATAAAAATTTAGGAATTATTAGAAAGAAAGATAATAATACTCCATGACTTTTTGTATAGGGAAAGTGACTATAACGACAGAACACTTGATTAATACAAAATACAAGGATTTTACAGTGGGGCGAACTGATAAGACCTGCTTTAGCAAGAGTGATAAGTGAATGTCAGCTAGTTATTTAAAGCCTTCAGTAATATTTCATTGTTATTTCAAAGATGAGTATGTACCTGTATAATATTATTAGATGGAGAAAGCATAATGACAGTTTTTATGAAAAATACCTTAAAATGTTACATGGAGAATGTCCATTACCTTTGGCAAAGCAAATCCTCTCTGATATTCATGTTAAGTTTTCACATTATAATCCTTTCTCTTGCTCTTTGCCTTTATTTCTAATTCATAATTATGACCATTTTATTTGGAACAGGATTAGGATCATTATTATTAGGAAAATGTTCTTTCCTTTTTAAAGTCAATGAATTCACTGGAGACTTTTGCCTGCATAATGATTGCTTGATTAGGCACACCTGGAAAATCACAAAAGGAAAGAGTCCAAACAAAGGGGAATCTTTTTTATTTTTCCTGTTCACATATGTATAGCAATGGAAAAGGATGACGAGGGACACTCAAGCTATAGAAATTAAGCTTTTATTTAAAAACATGGATTGATGGTACTCATTGGCCCTTGTGTTCCCACAGCAGAGACCAAAATCCTAGTGCATTTAAGCTGAGTTGAGTGTTTTTAATATAAATGTCATATGCATGCTAGTCATAATAATTTATTAGATCATCTATTGGGAATTAGTTAGCAGTACAGAATTGTATTACAAGTAAATTTAGTGAGTCTATGATATTGAATATATCAGTTGCTATTAAAAGTGTAAGTGATCCAATTAATGCATAGAACAGAAAGAAAGTAGAATCCTGTATTCATTTTTTTCATTTTTTTCAAATGATAATAATGAGTTTTGGGGTAATGAATGTTTGATTAAAATAATTTGAAATATCTGGGAAAACTGGATAGCTACATGCAGAAAAATGAAACTAAAGCCCTACCTCTCACCTCTCACAAAAATATACTCAAGATGGTTAACAGACCTAAACCTAAGGCATGAAACCTTAAGAATCCTAGAAGAGGATGTTGGGAAGACCCTTTCAGATATCAGCCTAGGCAAAGAATTCTTGAAGAAGACCCCCCATAGCAATTAATGCAGCAACAAAAATAAGCAAATGGGATCTGATCAAATTAAAAAGCTCTGTACAGCCAAAGAAACTATCACTAGAGCAAATAGACAACCTACAGAATGGGAGAAAATATTTGCTCTCTGCACCTCCAACGAAGGTCTGATAACAAGAATCTACCTAGAACTCGAAAGATTTAACAAGAAAAAAAATCAAACAACCCCATTTATAAATGGGCAAAGGAGATGAACAGAAACTTTTCCAAAGAAGACAGAGTAATGGCCAGAAAGCATATAAAAAAATGTTCAACATCTTTAATCATTAGAGAAATGCAAATCAAAACCACAATGAGATACCACCTAACCCCAGTGAGATTGGCCTCTATCAAAAAATCCCAAAACAGCAAATGCTGGTGAGGTTGCGGAGAGACAGGAACACTCTTACACTGCTGGTGGGACTGCAAATTAGTGCAACCTCTGTGGAAAAGAATTTGGAGATTCCTCAAAGAGCTAAAAATAGAAATATCATTTGACCCAGGAATAGCATTATTAGGCATCTACCCAAAAGAGCATAAGACATTCTATAATAAAAACATCTGCACCCGAATGTTTATGGCAGCACAATTCACTATTGCTAAGTCGTGGAAACAACCCAAGTGCCCTTCAATTCATGAGTGGATTGTTAAAATTTGGTATATGTTTACAATGGAATATTACTCAATTTTAAGAAATGACAGTGAGCTAGCACCACTTATATTATCCTGGATTAAGCTTGAGCCCATTATTCGAAGTGAGGTGACACAAGACCGGAAGAATGGGCTCCACATGTACTCGCCATCAAATTGGTACTGACTGATTAACACTATGGTGCTCAAATGGTGGTGGTGTTCACTAGGGATTTGAGGGTTGGGGGGTAGACCCACATCTGAGGGATGTGGTGAGCACGGTGGAGGGAAGAGGCATGCTTGGTATTTGGGGATGGGAATTAGGGGTCTCAATATGGGAAAGGAAATCCTCTAAAACAGATTTATGTGAATAGCTGTGCAACATGGTAAATTTACTAACCATTTAATTGTACACTTAAAATGGAGTAAAGGCATGATATGTAAATTACACTCCAATAAAGAAAAAAATAAATAAAAAAAGAATCTCTTAAAAAATAAAAAGAGGAGTCTCTTTTCATATCAAAAAAAAAAAGAAGCTAAGGCAAAGAGAGAAATCTCTAAAATAATTGCAGATGGTGGTCAGGGAGGTCTTCTGGGAGGAGGCAACTGGAATAGAGATCTGAGGGGTAAGAAAGGGCAGGAGTGAAGAGGAAAAGGAAGCACATCCCTGAGAGAAGGAATAACAAATGCAAAGGCCCCAGGCAAGAGGTATTTGAAGAAAGCAAGCAAGCGGTTTGGAGCACGGAGCAGCCAGAGGAGGTGGCAGTCATGAGTCTGGTCGCCCTGCGTAGACCATGGCAGGACTGTAGAAGGCTACTGGACAGTCATTTGCCCCTGAATAATGCCACCTTGCAGGCTTCTAACTCCCAGGCTGAACCATGGGGTTTATCACCCCAGAGTCCTGCCTATAACAAAAATCATCAGTCGACTTTCAGTTCCAAAGCCGACTCTCTGTAATGAGGTGAAGCGTGTGGATGCCAGGCCGTGCTGAAAGGAAGCATAATTTTCTGAGTTTCTGTATGTTCTATGGAGACCAGAAGTCAAGCTGAGCCCACACTAGGCATGGCTGAGATGAGAACTCAGGGTATGATGCAGTAAGAGTTGAAATGTGCCCCTTCTGGCCTCTGTAAGTTTTTTAAAAAGCTTAGTGAGAGAAATAGAGGAATTGTGAAGTGAGGTCCTCTTTCCTCCTGCTTTTGGGATTCGGACTGGGCAAGCATGGAGGTTGTGAAAACATTCAGGAAGCTTTGAGCAATTGAGAACATGAGGAAACTGATGATATCCTTCTCCAGGCATAGTTTCAGGAGGCCTCCTGTCCCCAGCAGAGGTGCTCCACAAGGACCCATTCAGCATGGGCAGAGGGGAGGTAGAACCATCCATAGAGGAGGGAGGCTGCACAGTGGACCTGAGGCAATGGGACTGGCCCCCCAAGACCTGGGAGAGAGTTGCAGGGGGTTAGAAGCTTTCCGTTGACATGAGGAGCAGATGGGAGATTTCTGAGTGGGCGGATGGCCCAGCAGATTCTGAGGGTCATGACAGGAAAGGGGCCACAGTGTGTGTTTATCCCTGAGAAGTCTTAAGTCAAGGGAGCACACCAGACTGATCATCAGCTGAACGAGCACAGACTCGGGTGACACTGCATTGGTCAATGTGCCCTCTGGCACCATGCACCCTGGCACCACTTTGGAGATAAACAAGAATGTTGCAGACAACATCTGAAAGACTGAGTATATAACTCTGAGGATATGCATCACCACCAAAAGTTCACTGACATTATTAGATAGAACTTGATTTGCCAGATTGGACTAAATTTAGATTCTCCGTCATCTGGTGAAGCAGGGGCTTCGGAGAAGGACTAGATAAAAAATAGAAAAATAAAGATACTTTGTTTTTCACATTTAAGTGTATTTTGAATGCACGTGACCCTACAACAGAAAAAAAAAAAAAAAGTTGAGTTGATGTCAACCTAAAAAGTCCCAAAATTAGCAGAAAAACAAAATGTTTGTTTGTTTCCCTAAATGAGAGAGAAAAATCATGTAACTATCAGAAGAGAGAAGACAATGTCCTCTTGCAAGAGGGCCAAGTCCTCCATGGAGCTAGAGGTGTTTAATCTTGTTCCTTGTGCCTGTCTTTTTCTTTTCTTTACCTTTGAGACTGACCCTCAGTACCTGCCCCAAACTGTTTACTTTCCTGTTAATTGCTAATTTGTCAATTCCTTGCCTAGGAAGGGCCTGACTCTTGTAAGAGATGCCAATTCTAGTCCCAGGGCTTATGATTAGGGTTGCCAGATAAAATACAGGAGGTCCAGTTACATCTGAATTTCAGATAAACAGTGTAAGTACACCCAAAATGTAGCATCCAGATATTTCACAGGATATACAATAACAGAAAATTGTGGATTGCCTGAAATTTAAATTTAACTGGACATTTTTTATTTTTATCTGTTTAACCTGGCAACCTTACTTTCAGCAATAGCAAACCAAGATCCTGATCCCATGCCAAGTTGAAAAGGAAGAGAGTACCCAAATTACCACCCATCCACAATGTGACCCATCTAAGACTAAGAGACAGGGCTGCCCTCACCTTCAGTATTCATAAATGGCTATACGTATATGCACACACACACACACACACACACACATGTATTATATATTTTATTAAAAATACACCTGCACTTGAATCTTTATTGCAGCAGAATTCACAATTGCAAAGATGTGGAATCAACACAAGTGTCCATCAATTCATGAGTTGATTAACAAAAGTAGCATATGTACACCATGGAGTACTACTCAGCCATACAAAAGGATGAATTAATGCCTTTTACAGCAGTTTGGAAAGAACTGGAAACCATTATCCCAAGTGAAGTATAATACCCAAGAATGAAAAAACAAACACCACATGTACTTTCTAGTAAATTGGAACTAACCAATGGGCGCACAATTGCACAGAGGGAAGTGAAAATTGTTGGAAATTAAGCAGGGCGAAGGAGGAGGGTGGGGGGGCAAAAACCCACCTAAGGGGTGGTACAATGAGCAATAGTCGGGTGATGGGCACATGTATAGCCCTGACTCAGCCATTTATCAAAACCATCTGTACCCCCTTAATATTCTGAAATAAAAAAGGAAAAAAATACATATTATTATAACACATACACATGTGTACTTAGAAAAACAGAACACCACATATGTCAATAGTTCCCAATTAATTTTAGTTAATTGAAAATCTGCATGCTCTCTTCTTTTGTAGTATCATTATCATCTTATACATTTTAATAAACTCTTTAATAAACTCATGTCCTCTTTGAATTCCATGGCTTTATTACATACTCAGTGCATTCCAAGTAGCTATTTTTACAACATGGCAAGTGGGAGTCTTTTTAACCTATTTCCTTTGTCCTTTCAGTAGGATCCTACACATTTTTATAAGGTTTCTTGCTTTCTGTCAGCCACTGTAGCTCAAAATCTGTCCAAATTTCCCTCCATTCCAAGACATGGAATCAATTGACCTCCAAGGAGCCTGGATTCTTTTCAGTCCAACAACTCACTAGTCTCAGTGAGTAATACGTGGCTCATCAACGTCCATGAGTGCCGTGGAAGAGAAAGAAACCACTGCTGGACCACTCCGGGGAAAGAACTGGAAAATAAAATCTGTTCCATTTAAGTTCATGAATTTCACAATTGCATTTCTCATTTAGCTTTAATATTAATAAATCATTTTAGTATTTTCCACCTCAATATGCCTAACTTAGATTTTAATCCATCGCCCAAACTGTTATTGTGTCTCCTTTTATTTTCACTTTCTTTTTATGTCTCTTTGATTGATAGGACTTCATAATCACTTTATCAACTCTAAAGAATTCAAGGTATCTGATAAACTGCCTGTTTACTCTCCCTCAACTGTCAGTATATGGAAGAAGCAATTCAGCCATGTATATATATGTCAGAAATATCAACACATTCAGATCCCATAGAGTTATATTTCACCAGCTTAAGACCTAATTTAGTAAAGATGCAATTTACAGGCTTGATGACCTTTACCAATTGTCTTTGACCCCTCTCTGGACCTCACTTAACTCATCTATATTAAAATAAATAAATTTAAAAAAAAGAAAAAGAAAAGATCATGTCTCAAATTTTGTGATTCAGGAAGGAATAAGGTCCAAGATCAAATCTGCTGTGTTAACTAAAGGATCTTCATAGGATAAATATGGAGGGTGAGATGAGGTACCTATGAAAAACAGAACACTGGACCTGACTCGACCATTATTTCCCTATATGAACCTGAAGATTTAAAAGGTTAAAATGTGTGAAAGCACTTTACAAACTCAAGCCATGTACAAATTGTCTGAATTTTTATTACAAATTACCAGCCATGATAATGATTGAGTTAATACAGGCATTAAGCTGTTAAGGTGATCACTTTGTAGTCAGCAAGTTCTCCCAAAGTTGGTCCATTCTGGATTTTCAGTTCAGTGCTCTGCTTATCAGATTATGCAACATTTCAGATACTGAAATGAATTCTAGGGATGAGGAGCAACCATTCACCCATGGGCCAAGCTCTCATCCTTTCTTGCACACCTGTCTGGAAGAGATCCAACTAGTAAGGCCTGCTTACCTGAGATAAAGGCCAGTCCAGGAAGGACTATGCTGCCAGGTGCTTTCCCCTTACATAGCGCAGCCCGCGGCTGCATTAAGGTGTAAGGCACGCAAGCCTTCCTGCCCTGTTTTACTTGTTCTAGTTCCCAGGGAGAACACTCCAAACTCTCAATCAGAGGTATACCTTTGTTCTCTTTCCAATATAACCAAAGAAATAAAGCTCATGATACAGCAGTTTAATTACAGTATGCAAATTTTTATGCTCCCTGTCCCTCTCGTGTTTTAGAGGTCATGCCTTATTTACAGGGGAGGAGAAAGCAACTCAGAAAAGGGTGAGTGATCAAAGGGGAGGATGAAACACACAAACAAAGCAGTGTGCATGCAATCGCAGCAATGTGGTTGGAAGGGTGGTAAGGGATGAAGGGCCACAAACTCATCATCACAGCTGCCATCATGTGACGTCATTCATCATGCTTATCTTTGGTTAAGCTATATCTTCTTGGCATGGCTCAAGAGTGGATAGCAGGCATTGCAAACAATAAATGATTGCTCCAAATTTGTTTTTAGTTTATGTACATTAAAATATACTTTTCTGATACACAGTTTTATGAGATTTGGATGACCACCATCACGATCCAGATACAGAACAACTTTAACAACACAAAACTACTGTCCCCTTGTATTCAAACCCTCCACCTCCACATGCCCTGAACCCCTGGCAACCACTGTCAGTTCTCCATCCCTACAGCTTTGTCTTGTCCAGGCTGTTATGCAAGTGAAAGTCTGGCTTCATTCATTTAGCACAATGTATAATGCATTTTAGATTTATTCATGTTGTTGCACGTATCTGTAATGTGTTATCTTTTATGGCCCCATAGTAATCTATTATATGAATATACCAGTATTTGCCCATTTATTAGTCAAAGGACATTTAGGTTGTTTTCAGGTCTTGGTGATTACTAGTGAAACTCATTTTTAAATTTAAAAAATAAGAAAATTACATTGCACCAATGTTGACTCTATCAACTGACACGTGAACATTCATTCCGTAGAGCACTCTATGACATAGAGCAGATGATAAAAAGTCCCATTTTGGACATAAGTTTGAAAAATCTTTGTGATATTCAAATAGGGTTGTCAAGGAAGAAGTTAGACTGGCAAACTGGCAATCCCAGAGAGGGAGAGCCAGACCTATAAATAAAGAATGTCAGACTATAAATGGGAGTGGATTGGATCCTTTTGGTGACAAAAGAAAGTGTTACCAGGAGGGAAGTATAATATTTAGAGTTTCAGTACAGGAGGAGGAGTGAACAAGGAGAACTGAGAGAAGACAAAAGAGTCAAGGGCAGCAACAGAAGCAGGTGGATTTCCAGGAGAAAATGGTAGACAGAATGTCAGGAAAGACTGATTAACCACATTAAATACTGCTGGAGGGTTGAGTAAAATGAGGACAGAACATGCCTACCAGATTTGCTTACAGGGATACTAGGATGACTTCAGCAAGAGAGTGGCCATCTCAGAAGATCCCAGTCAAACTGGAAGCACGGGGTTCGTGACTAAGCAAGGACATTTTTTTTTTTTTATTACTAACAAAATTTTATTTTATTTTAGTGTAAAGAAATACATGCATTTTGTTTTAGCATGCTCAAAGTGAACAATTTGGAAATTAAATAAATGCAAAAGGAGACAAAAAAATATTTTCAAATTAATCACCAAGAATCCTATCATCTAAAAGAAATCCCTGTAATAATGTTGTATGCCTAACTTCTGGGGTTTCTTACTTGTTAAGTTTTTATTCTTTTAACTTATTCTATATAATTGTGATTAGATTTTATGCAACATTTTATGCACTGACTTTTACATTTTACTTTTTAATAAACATTTTCCAAGTTTTAAATGCTTTGTAAGCATAATATACTATAAAGTGAGCAAGCCATAGAGATATTCATCCCATTTAGACTGTTTCCAATTTGAAGGCTGTTATAAATAAAGCTGAAATGAGCATTTTTCTATATAAACATTCTCCCCAATTTTTTTGGATTGTTTTCTGACAGAGAAATATCTGTAGGGAAATTTCTGGGTTATCTGTTAAGAGAACCCTCAAACTCCAAGATCTGTGTGCTGTGGAATTGAAAGAAAACTTCCAAATCGATGCCAAAACAAGACTATAAATTCCTGGTAGTTTTAATTCATCAACTCCCTGGACACAGTTCATTTCTATTTCCTTTCCCCTACATTAGAGTCTTCCTTTTCCATTTATTCCTGCAAGTTCATCTAGTGCTTCCCTAATACTGGACAGTAGAGCATCATACCAGTGAAAGTAGATGGAGAGAGGAGAGAAAGAGTCAGGCAGAGAGGAGAGAAGAGAAGGGGAGGGGAGGAGAGAGAAGAGAAAGCCATTTGGTACGTTAATTTCAAGAAAAGCTTTGAGCTTTTTCCCCGAACATTGGCGTTTTTTTCAGTCTGGAACACTGGCATAGCAGACACTCGCTGATTTTGGGTTCTCTGACAGTCAAGCTCCTCTTTGTATTATCTCCCATTTTCCCTTTTGGGAAACCCCTATTAGGTGGAATCTTGGTGAGAATCCCCTGCCTGGCACTAGAAAACCCAAAGCAACCACCACAGTTCTTCCTACCTTGTCCTGGGTCAACAGGAAGCTGGCACATGAATTGGGGGCTCAACAAGTTGTCAAGCAATTCTGGGCTTTGTATCTTGAGAGAGTGGTGCAACGATGTAGGGGCCTGAGCAGGCCAGCCCATGCTTCTGCTGCAGTTGTGACTTCTGCTGCAGTCCATGATGACCAGCTTCCCCGGTTTCTAAGTCTGGTCCTTCTGTTTCTTGTTGCCTCTATGGATCCCTAAGAACCCTTCCAATAATCTCCCTTTTCACCTAAGTTATCACGTGTCAGTCTGTGTTGCTCATGAAGAAGTCTTTGTCTGAGCTAGGTATGCAGAGCCACACCGCATTTAGGATTTTGGACTTTAGTGCAATGGGAAACTGCTCTTCCACAGTTGAAAAACTCTTTGGGCACAGGACTAATTGCTCAAGGAGGAAACAGAGATGTGGAGGATGAGTGGAAGTCAGGTAGAAAAAGAGAAACAGTAAGAACCAGAGGACACTCATCTGGGATTGCTCTGCAGGGTAAGGAGAGGACAGAAGGCTTCTGAGAGTGACTAACACATTGGGGTCAAGGGCATTCAAGGGTATTCTCACTCAGCACCACGAACGGACTGGGTGAGATCAGGGAAGAAAAGACAAGGACAGAGAGGCTGCAACTGTATGTGTCTGGAATCTACTGCAAGGGCAAATGAGGCTACCAGGACAGACGTTTTAAGCTGCTCCTGAGTAGACTTGCAGAATTGTGTCGTCCATCTCACAGAGACAAAATGAATGCACAGTTTGGCAATAATTTGTCTTTCTAACAGTCCCTGACCCCTTTATACTCATCTCCAATATGTGAAGTAGAAAAAGGCCACCCCTGCATAAAACCACCTCTCCCACCTTCTAGAAGAGAGTTTCCTAAACTTCACTGATAAGATTCAATTGTGGATGTAGTTAAAAATTTAGCTCCCCAGGTTCTGCCCCTGGATATTCTGATTCAGAGGGTCAAGGGTAGAACTCATGATTTTTTTAAACCAGTTTCTCCATGTAGATCTTATCATAATAAACATTTGGAAAACACCATTATAAAATTTATTACCTGAGGCAGGTGTGTAATGGATAATTAGCCGGGAGCTCCCTAGTCATCTGTGGTATCTCAGAAAAGTATGGTTGGAAGCCCTAGAGTAGTAGCTCTTAACTTTACATATACATCAGCATACTCTGGAGGGCTCCTGTAAGTACAGTTTCTGATTCAGTAAATCTGGAGTGGGGTCCAGGAACTTGTATTTCTGATAAGCTCTCAGATGATACTGCAGCTGCTAGTGCTGGAACACAATTTGAGAACCACTGGCCTACAAGAAACACAATGTCCACAGGTGGTTCACAGGCTGGCAGTCAGGTCTTGCTATTATCACTCTACAATTCCCCCGAAGGCCCCGCAACCCCAACCAACAGCCTTCAGAACAAGAGAGAGGATGCCCTTCCCAGAATTGCATATCCTGAGGCCCCAGAGACCCCGATCCCCGCCCCACAGTGAATCAGAACATGAAATCTGGAATGCTTAGTGTGATCACCAAGTAGACTCAGTCACCCAACCAAATCCTGACCCTTTTTGGACTGAATAAAGACAGAAGTGGAAGATTGTGGGAAAACAGATGCCCCTATAGTGGTGTATTTCTACAGTGCAACCCTGGGGGACTCATGGCAATGTCAAAGCAGGGAAACGGAGGCAAAAACAGCCTTAGGATGGATCCCTGCGTGGGGATGGCAGCTGCAATGTCAGGAGGCATTATTAAAAATGTGTTTCAGAGGTACGGACTGGGGAGTGTCGATTAGAGCCAGATCCAGCCTTCCCACTAGGCTCTTCCATGCTCCGGAGGAATACCATCATGACAGAGCAAGGACTACAGAGCCTTGTGCATAAAAACTTCCCTTGATAGAGCTTCACAAGTGCCAATAGCAGGTTCTAGTGATTTTCATGAATTAACTTTCTCTATACTCACACCAACTCAGTAAGAAGACAATACTAACATCACCCTTTGTGTATTAAGGTATTGGGGCACCAAAAAGCCAAGGAGCAAGTGAACCATTGGAGCCACATTTCAAACCCAGATGATCTGACTTCAGAGTCCACAGGCCTAACCTCTGTATGCTGTTACCTCTCTTTTAACAGAATACATAGTTCTTGAGTGTCTATAACCTTCAAGTCAGTATTCTAAACACTTAGAGCTGGGACTAGAGGAGAGGGGTTATATAAAGTCAAAAAGATACCTTTCCTGCCCTGGGAAAGATTATAATCATGGGGAATGGGCAGGGCCATTTATAGCTAACTCTAAACCAAGGCAGACCACATGTGTAGGTTTAAGTGTCCCGTTAAAGGGCTTTGGAACACAGAAGAAAGCATTGAGGAAGTAAATGATAAATCATAGAAATTGGTAATATAGAGGGCCTCTCACCTAAGCTCTAAATGGATTGAAAGCAAAAATAAAAACCAGTCCTTCCAAGGTCAGCACTGGAAAGAAAATACCCTGGGGAAGAAGCACCTGATTCTAAATCTCTGACCCCATTTTCCAGATTCTTCTTTGCTTTGCGGCCCTCTCTGGTTCCCGCTATCACCATCCTGCCAGCATAAGAGGGTGGTAATCTTCAGACACTCTGGCCCAGACAGAAAAGACCTTTCCATTAACTCCCCTCTGTCCAGCCAAGGCAAGGCTGGAATTAAAAATAATGAAAATCAATAGGCCCTCTACTAAATGCCAAAGAGCAGAAACTAGAAAATAAATAGTCCTATAATATCAAAACTTCATCTAAGAGGCCTGTCCACCACACAAGAAAGGAAATCATGCCTGTCTCCTTCTTTTCCTGGGTCCTGGTCTCCTTTGAGTGGGCAGATACTATTTTCATCTTTTTCTGCCCTGTGGACTCCTCAAAGTCTAGACAAGGAGATGGAAAATAATTCTTAGAGCTGGCGCCTGCCATCCTCTCAGGTCTACCTCCTGTGTTAGAACTCACTTCTCCTCCAAATAATTGAAAGTGATTGACTTTCTTTATGGTGTTTCAAAGGATGCCATGGCTAGCTTGTCTGAAATAAAGTCTGGACACAGTCATTAATTAATAGCATAAATTTGGTCCGGGCATTTAAACTTTCTGAGTTTCCATTTTTCTATTTCTAAAATTAAGGGTTTGTATTAAAGGTTAGTCCTGTTTCATTTCTGATCTGTCTGTAATTCTAGGGCCGTCTGTGGGCATGACACAAGTTGCTCATTGCATATGTTTTGCTTCAGTGGTAATGCCTTAAGGAAGGCATCTGAACCTAAAAGATCACATCTAAGAGGAGGGCTCATAGCTCTAAACTCAAAGATCTTTTTGCTTTTAAAGAGCAAGCCCAGATTAATAGGACCTGAGCTTCTGAATCTCTAGCTCTCTGTGCTTAGTATCTAAGGTACATTAGGACTAAGGGGACCCAGGAGACCTTTCTATCCCTGGCAAGCTTAGCTGCATGTAGAAACAGCATTCTGATACCAACACAAAGGCTGAGTCATCAGCTTAGCCCTCAGGCCCCTGTGTCCAGTATCTGAGCTATCAGAAACTACAAGTGGGATTTAAACTAGTCTCATGACATCAAGCACTTTCCCAGGATCTACAAACCTTGCCCTGGGGTCATCACAAAAAGGGCATCAGCACACGTATGGAAGTGACTGTTAGCCAACCAGTGGTACTTGAAGGTTCTTTTTTATATGTAACATGTGTGCAAAATTGTAATATGATTACAATAAATATCAGACTCAGAGAGGAAAAGAACTCCAACGGAAATAACAAAATGACTTGAGGTGACCCCACTGACATCACCAGTATCTATTCTTATGCTGAAGTTCACACTGTTGGCTGGAGGCTCTTCACCATTAAAGGGGCAGAGAGATTTAGATGCTTTTTCTTTAACAGGGGGTCTGAGAGAGCCAGATCTACATGATAGAGATAATACAGAAGCAAGATGAAAACAATCCCAGTGAGGACAGGAGGGACAGGAGGGATCAAAACTGGGGAACCCTGCTACAATGAAGTTAGGAGGTCAGGAGGGCAGGAAGCAAACATTTTCACCTGGGTACAGAATCAAGGTATACAAGAGGAAAGAAAAGATGGGAGCTGAGACCATGGGAGAAGATGGGTGAGCAGAATGCTAGTCTCGAGAGATACTAGAAAACATCTCTAATACCAATAACGGTATTAACAGATCACCTTTGAACATCCTGGTAGTGTGGGGCACAGGAATTAGCAAAGGTTCTATCAGTCAATCCAACCCTCCAAAAAGAACATGTGTTTTCCTGGCTTCATGATGTCATGTACTTTCACATGAATTTGTTTTCCACCACCTAATTCCATGGTGTATTAATTACACATCACTGAGTAGCCATCTCCAACATGCATAGCAGCTTAAAACAGCACACATTTATTATTTCACAGTTTCTGTGGGTCCAGAGTCCAGGTCTGGCTTTGTTGGATCCTCTGCTTCAGAGTCTCATCTGAAGGCTGTGATCAAGGTGTCAGCCAGAGCCACAGCCTCACTGAAAGGGTTGACTGGAAAAGCATCCTTTTCCAACCCATGTAGTTGATAGCAGCAGCCTGTTTCTCAGACGCTGTCAGACTGAGGGCCTCAGCTTCCTGCTGGCAAGGGCCTCAGCTCCTTGCCTTGCGGCTTTCTCCATAGGACAGCTTACACCACAGCAGCTTGCTTCTTCATAGTCAGCAAGGGAGTCTCCTAAGACAATGTTACAGTCCTGTGTGTATGCAATCATGTACATGCAATCACATATCCCATCATGTTTGCCACACTCTATTGGTTAGAAGCAAGTTAAAGCACATGTCCACACTCAGACAGAGCAGATTATATAAGGGCATGATTATCAGGAAAGGACCACCCTAGAGTCTGTCTGTCACACAGATAGAGTTGCTTGTTGGTGCATGATATTAATGCCACTCTTCTGTTCTCCTTGAGAAATTAAGCAAAGACAGCATAGTATTGGCAATGAGCTACATCACTTAATTAAGTGCCGGTTGCTGGATCAGCTCTCTAGTCACGCCAGGGTTAAAGAGACAAATTTATTTCTCTTTTCTGTTGGTTACTTAATGAATTTCCTTTCCCAGAAATCAAAACCTTTCCCTAGATACTGCAAACAGAAATCACTAACTAGATAAAATGAGATGAGTAATATAACAGGGGAAAGTGTAAGGATCTATATTTAGATACCCCCAAAACTACTGCACAGGCTGTGGCAGAGCCTGGTTATAGTGTCTTGTGGACAAGACTTAAGGGGTTTAGCCGACTCAATGAGATTGAACAGCATGATGTGGCCGCCAAGCACAGAGAAGGCAACTGTGGGCGGTGTTAGATTCCGTGGAATTGGTCTAGATGGAGTCCTCACTTTGTGCTACTCTGACCACATGTGGAATATGGTACTAACTGCAGATCCCACATTCTAAGAGGGACATGGGTCAATGAGAGCACCTGCAAAGGAGAACCTCCAGGAAACTGAGAGTGAAACCACGGGGGATAACAAAATGAATAAGATCTGAGAGTATTTAATTGGCAAAGACAAAATCCTAAAGTGGAGAGGAGAGCTGTTGTCAGACACCAGAGGACTGTCATATGGATGAGGAATTAGATGTTTTATATGAACCCAAGGATAGAACTAAAGCCCATTAGTGGAAGCACTGGAGGATTCAATTTCTGGTCAGGGTAAGAAACATTTTCCAGCAGGCATGGCTGTCACAGCAGAGAAAAGAAGCTTCCCATTGGAGGTCTTTGTTGAGTCATTCACTTATTCCACAAACATTTATTAGTTCCCACTGACTTCCAAGCACCAAATTGTGTAGAGGTACAACAAAGAAGATGCATTCCCTGTTCTCAAAGTATCCACCTTGAATACAACAAGTAAATAATCAATGTCAATAGGAGACTGCAAGTGCTAAGTGCTGAAGTAACCATCAGCCCCCTGCCCCAAACTCAGAAATCTATTTCTTGCTCATGTCACAAGTAGGAGGCCACAGCTCAGCTCCTGTGGCTCCATCCATGTGCCTGCTCATTCTGGAAACCAAGCTGGAGGAACTTGGGACAAGAGGGCAATATGACAATTAGACAATACATCTAATCCTCTAGAGAGCAGTGGGAGTAAATGATTGGAGAAATATCATAGCTACCATAATGCTCTCAGAGATATGCTATAAGAGAGGAGAGGACAAACTATTCCTTCCCCCAGGAATCAGAGATTTTATAGAAGAAGGAACTCTTCAGAAAGACCCTCAAAGATGGAGCTCATTCTTGACAGTCGTGGACTAATCACACCAACTCTCACACATAGATTTATTATAGGGAATAATACATTTCAGTGTGAATGTTTATAAGTCACTTAGCTCTAGTCTAAGCTGGATAGTTTTCTTGCTTGGGGAGAGAACTGAAGAAAGTAAACAATCAAACTTTCCACTCGGGGACAGAAATCTACAGGAATTTAAATGAGGTAAATGAAATTTAACAGTTGAGAAATTATAACTATGAAAAACTAGGTTAATCTGGGAACGAAAGGGAGTGAATCAAGAGAAACATATAAGAAGCTGAATTTAATTAAGGAATCTAGAAGGAAGATATTAGTAGCTGTTCTCTGTGAGGAATAATAAATGAATGATTGTCTGTCATTTTTGGTTTTGAAGGCCTAAATTATGTTCCTCCTCAGGCTTCCTTCCTCAAAAAAAAATTGATTTAATCTATCTGTGAAAATTCCACAAATGGAAGGAGAATAATCAGGCTGATTAAAGTTTATATATTTGTTTGTTTATGAGAGATTTTTATTGTCTGATCACCAGGAGAAAAGGAATTCATGGTACAGCAGAAGGGAAAAATTGCCCCTTTTTTGAGTGTGGCCAGTGGACCAAGGGAATTTGGGTGGGGCAAGAATGGGCACTTAGCCTAAAACACTTCATTGCTCATATTGCACTCCTTTTAATATTTAATACATTCTATTTCTGTGTTTAGGGAGTAGTTTTGCTTTGTTTTGTTTTTTCTTTTTTCTCCTGGTGCAAAATCACTCTTTTAACACTTTTGGAATTAACACACTAAATGCCAACTGCACCATGCGGAGCATGTGAGGGTGAATACTTCCCCATAATTTTCAGTTTGAAAACCTTCTTATTCTTCTCTGAGGAAAAACACAATTTTAATGTTTTAAAAATAGAATTGTCATTATAATAAAAGTATGACACTGTTTCCCTCTATGGCTAGTATCAGGGCCCAGGGTGGGCATGATTTGAGGTGAATGAGGTAACTTTCAGTCCTTCTGAACTGATAAAATTATTGTCGTAAAAATCAAAATCTAGTGAGTGGAAGTTAGAAGATCTGGTTGGAGTTCTGTGTACAAAAGTATGATCTTGGCTAGTCAATAATATCGAGCACTTAATACATGCCATATATTGTTCTAAAATTTTACATGTATTAACACATATAATATAATCCTTGTAACAATAACACGGGAAGTAACTGTTATTATTCCCATTTTATAGATTACAAAACTGAGACACAGTAACTTGTCCCAAATATAAAAGACTTTCTAGAAACCAATAACAAAAAGACAAGCGAATAGAAAAATGGGCAAAAGATATGAATGGGCACTTCATAAAAGAGGATATTCAAATAGCGACTAAACATAGGAAAAAGTGTTCAATTTCATTTGTCATCACAACAATTCAAATTAAAACCCAAATGACACACCACTACATACTTAACAGAGTGGCTAATGTTAAAACAACTGGCACTACCAAATACTGGAAAAGAAGTAGAACAACACTGTTAGTGGGCGATGAGTTGGTCCAATCTCTTTGGAAAACAGTTCAGCATTAACCACTCAAATTGGGCATTTGCAAATCCTGTGATGCAGCAATCCCACTCCTAGGTGTGCACCAACCATAAATGTTTGCAATTATGTACCAAAAAACCAGACGTGTATTCACAGAAGCATGATTTGTGAAAGTCTTACACTGGGAACCACCCAAATACCATCAGCATGTTCATACAACAATATAATTCAGCAATGAATTCAGCCACATGCAACAATGTGGATGAATTCCATAATAATGTTAATCAAAAGGACTGAGTAACAGAAAGATGCTGTATGATAGTATTTAAATTAGGTTTCAAGGTTTATACAATTAAAATCTAATTTTAAAACTCAGGGTAGTGGTGAATTTGGGGAAGAAGGGAGGATGTGTTGAGGAGGACAATACGTGGAAAATTTCTGGTGTGATATCAATGTCCTTCCCCTTGCCCTGGGTGGTAAAGGAAAATCTATTTGTACATCTTGAATCCACTTCTTCAATTTTGGTTCAAGAATTGGATTAAAGCAAGGATTGCTCCATTGCTTACCTTTCTTTCAGAACTCCATGTATAAACAAAAGGATGTTCAATTTGTTTGTCTCCTTCATAAAGTAAATATTGAAGCATTACACACTAACTGATTTTTTTAAATGAGTGACCCTTTCTCTGCACCTGTTCCTAAGAAATAGGAAATCTAAATATACAATGAATGTTATGTTTAATAAAGCTAAACATAAACAGCTTTAAATGTTAAAGACTTACAAACTCTCAGATACAACAAACTGGCAATTTTCATTCTGCTCTTTCTTTTTTGTTTCACCTGCTTATTTACGTGGCCTTTGGGTAGTGGAATTTTTTAAAATATTTTTCTCTTTCTTTCTAATTTCCTGTAATTTTTCCAATTAACAGTAGTGAACAACTAGTAATTTACAATTAAAAAATGCAAAAGTAAACTTTAAAGATTCAGCTTAACCCTTGAATACAGAAACTTGTAGTTTTAATAGCTACGTGCAGTCCTCTCTGAGGGTTCACTTTGGGCTTGCAAATGCTTCTGTCTCTCCCCATGCTTTCTGTAAATTCAGTAGAGAATTTTGCCACTCGAAAGTCCTCTATTGAAACTAAATGGGTGCTTCCTGATGCCTTCTCAGATCCCACCTTCTGTGTGAGGGCTCCCCTCCCCTGACCAGCCAGCTAGAAGCAGAATTCCTTAAAACTCTCTTGTCAAGATGATCTTGTTTCTCTGAGTACATCAGACATTTTGAGGGTTAGTATACATTCCTAGAACACAGTAGTGTCCATTTCCTGACTGAATAAAGGATATATTAATTAATCAGTACCCAGAAATTTGATTTGGTGTTATTTTTACTTTCTTTATTTTCTACTGGAATATATAATGTGAAAGGTAATGTACAAATCACACAAACAAATGATGAAAAAATATTATAAAACATGATTGCAGGGTGCTGTTTCAAAGATTTTAAGAAATAACATATTGTATTTCTTTGATTTCACGATGACCTTTTTTTACATTTTAATATTCATGAAATCGAGATTATCTCATGATCGATGGCATCTCACCACTGTTGTTGCCCAAGCAGTCAACACAATGCTGACATCACTGCCTGCTCGCTGATGCACTTGCTCCTATGGTAGGCAGCTTCTACACTGGCCTCCGGAGACTCCTGCCTCCTATACCACTGCGTTACCATAAGAACACTCATACACTGCTGGGGGGACTGCAAACTAATACAACCTCTCTGGAAAGTAATATGGCGGTACCTCAAAGAACTGAAAGTAGATCTACCATTTGATCCAGCAATCCCACTACTGGGTATCTACCCAAAGGGAAAAAAGTCACTCTATAATAAAGACATCTGCACTCAATTGTTTATAGCAGCACAATTCACAATTGCAAAGATATGGAAACAACCCAAAGGCCCATCAATATATGAGTGGATTAATAAAATGTGATATATTTATATGCCATACATACCAGTAGTATAGAGTACTACTCAGCCACAAAAAGCAATGGTGAACTAACACCTTTTGTATTATTCTGGATGGTGCTGGAGCTCATTCTTCTAAGTTAAGTATCACAAGAATGGAAAAACAAGCACCACATATATTCACCATCAAATTGGTACTAATTGAGCAACACTTATGGGCACACATGGAAGTAACATTCATAGGGTGTCAGGCAGGTGGGAGGGGGAGGAGGGGATGAGTAAATTCCCACCTCATGGGTTCTATGCACACTGTCTGGAGGATGGTCATGCTTGTAGCTCCAACTCAGATGGTGCAAAGGCAATACATGTGACCTAAACGTTTGTACCCCCCCATGATATTCTGAGAAAAAAATAAAAACAAAAAACTGCCCTACTGAGAGTCCACATGTCAAGGAATTGAGGAAGTCTCTGGAACAGCTAGCAAGAAACTCAAACTCTCAGTTCAACAACTTGCAAAATAAATAAATAAATACATGCATTCTGCCAATTGCCTTCCCAGTGAGCTTGGAAACAAATCCTGCCCCAGCGAGCTTCTGCATGACAGCAGCCCTGGCCACTACCTTGATTCCACTCTGAGACACCTGGAGCCAGAGAATCCACCTAAGCCATGTCCTGATTCTTGATCCACAGAAACTGTGATATAATAGACACGTGTTGTCTTAAGGCACTAACTTGGGAGAGGTGATTTGTTATGCAGCAATGTATAGTTAATACATTCATACTATCATCACTTCAATTGAGATATGAGCATTATTTGAAGTACATATGATGAGCATAATTCTCATTTAAAAAGTGTTTAAAAACACACTAAGATTTGACATTGGGATAAAAAGGTAGCATATATGAAAAAAACAGAACACTGGGGTATATATATGGTTTTATGAAGCCAATGTTTTTATTTGTCAGAATGGGCAAGAATTATATATTCTCTTGCAAACAACAACCAAGTGCTTTATGGGTCTATATTAGTTTGCTAGCTATATACCAGTACCAGAGACTGAGTGGCTTAAACAACAGAAATGTATTGTCTCATGGTTCTGAGGCTAAATAATCCAAAATCAAGGTGTTGGTGGGGGGATTCCTTCCTGAGGGCTGTGGGGGTAAATCTGTTCCATCCCTCTCTCCTTTGCTTATAGGTGCCTGACTTCACCCTGTGTCTTCACACCACCTTCCCCTCTGTTCTTATATCTGTGCCCAAATTTTTCCTTTTCATGAAGACACTAGTCATATCATATTAGGGTCCACCCTAATGACCTCACCTTAACTTGATTACTCTGTAAAGACCTTATCACTAAATAGTCACTTTCTACAGTACTGGGAATTACAACTTCAACATATTTGGGGACATATAGTTCATCACTATAAAAAACCATGTAAAATAATATATTCATTGGTTCCAGGGTTTAGTATGTGGGCATCTTAAGGGAGTCATTATCCATTATTCTGCCTATATCAAAAGTGAATGATGAAAGAGAAATCGTGGGCAATTTCCTGCCTGCTCCAGCATGAATGGCATGTCACCGTTGTGAGTGTAGTAGCTGTGAGCTGTCAAACTTAGAAAATAATGTGCTCTGCATAAGAAACACCTCTCAGTCTTGATTATTCAGAAAGAAATGGGCAAGTTGTTTGGTTTTCCATGGAAGGCCTCTTCCCCTTGGTCTGTTCCTTCAGGGTCACTCCTTTGTAGGTGAATACAAGTCAACTCAGGCAACATCAACTGCTCTGGTCAATGGCACGACTTGAAATCAGTGGCAGAAGGAATATTCTCTGTATTTGGTCATTTAAAATACATTGACCTACTGTGTGCCATGCCCTGTTAGTGGCTTTCAGCTATACTATCTTATATAAATCTTAAAATATTGTATTATATGTAAATATCATTGTATTTTTTTATCAGAGAAGAAATGAGATTCAGAGAGGATATGTGAGTAAATCTGAAAGACCGAGATTCAAATTTAGCTTTATCTGACCTCAAAGTCTTACTCTTTGCGACCACTCTTTTTTCATTAGCATTTTTAAGCAGCAATGACCTCTAGAGCAGATGCTGTCTGTTCACAAGAACTGCTCCTTAGAGGGTCTATAGTACAGAGGTTATTAGGAGTGCTTAAGAGAGTTAAGGGTTTTTGCATTTTTTCTTTCTAAGAAAAGTGAAACCATCTGATTTAACTCCTCTTTATAATAACAATGTGCATGCATTCAGTGTGTACTATGTGCCAAGTACTTTGAGTGTAATAATATGAGAAAGGTGCATCATTATTTTCTTTATTTAATTTAATTTAATTAATTTATTTTTAATTTAGGATATTATGGGGATACAAACATTTTGGTTACATGCAATGTGTTTGCCTTGCTCAAGCCAGGGCTACAAGCATGCCCTTCCCTGATACAGTTCACTCCGCTTCCATTAGTTATGGGTTTACACCCCCCAGCACACCCCACCTGACTGGCGCCCAATGAGTATCACTACCATGTGAGTATCTTAGTGTTGATCAGTTAGTACCAATTTGATGGTGAGTACATGTGATGCATGTTTTTCCATCCTTGTGATACCTCACTTCGAAGGATGGGCTCAAGCTCTATCCAGGATAATGTAAGAGGTGCTAGTTCACCATTGTTTTCTGTAGTTGAGTAGTATTCCATGGTATGCATATGTCACATTTTATTAATCAACTCATGTATTGATGGGCACTTGGGTTGTTTCCACATCTTTGCAATTGTGAATTGTACTGCTATAAACATTCAAGTGCAGATGTCTTTATTACAGAATGTCTTTTTTTCCTTTGGGTAGATGCCTAGTATTGGGATTGCTGGATCAAATGATATTTCTATTATTATCTCTTTGGGGTATCTCCAAATTACTTTCCACAGGGATTGTACTAATTTTCAGTCCCACCAGCAGTGTAAGAGTGTTCCAATCTCTACACATCTATGCCAGCACTTGTTTTGAGACTTTTTGATAAAGGCCATTCTCACCAGAGTTAGGTGATATCTCACTGTGAATTTGCATTTGCCTAATGATTAGAGATGTTCAGCACTTTTTTATATGTTTGCTGGCCATTATTCTGTCTTCTTTTGAGAAGTTTCTGTTCATGTCCTTTGCCCATTTATTGATGGGCTTGTTAGAAGAGGTAAAACTCTCACTCTTTGCTGATGATATGATATTGTATCTAGAAAATCCCAAGGATTCCACCAAGAGACTCCTGGAATTAATAAATGAATTCAGTAACGTCTCAGGATACAAAATTAATGCACACAAATCAGTGGCATTCATATATGCCAATAACAGTCAAGCCAAAAATCAAATCAAAGACACAATACCTTTCACAATAGCATCAAAGAAAATTAAACATTTAGGACTATATTTAATGAAGGAGGTGAGTGACATGTACAGGGAGAACTATGAAACACTGAGAATAGAAATTATAGAAGATGTAAACAGATGGAAATCCCCACCATGCTCATGGATTGGCAGAATCAATATTTTCCTTAGTTTATAGACGAAGAAACTGGGGTGAAGTAATATGGGTGAAGTCAGAGCTAACAGTGCAGAGCTGTGATATGAACCCAGCCAGCTTGTTCTCTTGGGGATTATGACATCTATCAATGTCTGTTTTGGTGGAGTTCACTTCCTGTTCCTTTTCTGCTTTATAAGTAGAGCCAAAAAAATACAGACTATGAATACAATAGACTCACAGTAACCCAAGGAAAAATCCGTAGCCTTAACAATGAAAGAATAGGACAGTGCATAATAACTGATAACTGTGGGCCAAGGAAGAAATGAATTAGGAGCCACGCAAGAAAGGGATCAAGGAAACTCATCGATTTTGCAGTTTTAAAGAAGCCTTAATAAATGGCATGGCTCTTCCCTGCTCCTGCAACAAAGACTAAGACAGATGAGAGCTAAGTGTTTTCTTTATAACCAAGAGAGGCTAGTTTGGAGAGTATAAATATGGGAGAGCCAAGAGGCCTGCTACCTGAACCCCAGAACTAGGCACACTTACCCAGGGTGGAAGAGACAACCCCAGACAAGGGCAGACCTCTCTCCTACAGAGAAGCATCCAGAGGGGCAGTGGAGAAGCCTTGTCAGCTGAATGCTCCCTGCAGGCAACTTGCTCCCAAGAGGAAGAAAGAGCTGATGGGAGCATTTGAAATTATTCTGCCCAAGTTTACCAATAGATAAATCCCTTCATTTCCCAAGGCAGACAGAGTGTTCCTGCCAACTCAAAACAGGTTCCAGGGAAAGCTGAATCCATAAAGGCAGGCAGACTCCAGATAAGGAGCATGAGCTGGGAAGGGCATTATACCCTCTAAAGAACATCCTATCCCAATACCTCTCTGATTTTTAGAGGTGCTGTCTCTAGCTCACTTACGTACCTCCAGGGTCTAAACCAGTGCTGGGCAGACATTAATAACTAAAGAATTAAGTGATGCTGGAATAAATGAGTGACTATTGACACAAAATGAAATCTTGAAGCACCTCATGTAATCAAGGGCCTCCATGTGAGATAAAGTTTCCGGGAATTTTATTTCTATAACAGCTTTTATATTTAAGGGATGATTATATGTGGGGAGAGAAAAACAATTACATTGAGAACTGAGCTTTTAAGCCTAGCATTTTCTTTCATCAATTAGTTTACTCGATGCAATTACAACAATATCATGAATATTAAATTTAAATATGCTATGGATAGTTAAATTCCTAGAATGTAAGTACCTTTTGAAGACATGAATAACTGAGATCTCTTCACCTACATTTAAATAAATAAAATACACTGGAGTCCTTTTCCTCATTTTAGATAGTACAGAAGGTAAAAATAGAAGGGGAGAATTATATCATGAGATGGTAAGAGCATGAAACAACTTAACTTTGACCTGCATCTAAATCCATCACTGGTAGTATCATGCTGCAATGTTCAACCTTCAAGAAGTTACTTAACTTCTATGTTTGTATGTAAAATTGGGATAAAGGGGGAATATATTCAAATCTTCTAACATAAAGCTACTCAATACATTTTTATTTACTTCCACATACCACTCCCTGGTTCCCATATTATCTAATAGATTTTCCTAACTTTGTACAAGATAACTATCTTTCATTAGTTTACAGAGCTTAGTTTATAATAAATATTATTGTATACATATTGAGATATCCTAATTTGATCATTTTAAATATAAAATGCTATATATATATATATTTCCATTTAGGGGCTAATTGCCTGAGGTTTAAAACATTATATGGAATACTTATTACCAATAAAAGGAGAACAGTATATATATAATAGCTAGCTCTTATAAGCAACAATATAAACACTTTCAAAAGAAAAGTGTAGCAAAAGTCTGTGGAAAGTGAACTCTAACATATTTTAAAGGACTTCTCATGGGTTTGGCTTTGTTTTAAATCTGGAATCAAAACAAAGTTTGGAAGGGAAGAGTCAACCAACACTGTTAGGTTTCAGGGACAACAGGGCCACATTCTAGAGGACTTCAATGAGGACTCCAAGACAGGAGAAGGTTGTTAGAAATACTATGTGGCGCTTGAAGCCAAGAGTTCAGGGTAAGACACGAGGGTTTGAGAATCACGGTTTAAATACTTCTGTGAGATTCAGGTTAAACTGTAATTTTTCTGTCCATGCATACCTGAGAGTTCCTTTAAGTAAGGGACTGAATTTCATTCTTCTCTGTAAACTTCACCAGTCTACGTAGCACAGGGGTTCCCAATAAATACTGCTTCAACTGAACTGACAGGACTGTGGGAAAGGGGAAAGATTTTTGTGTTTTGTTTTTGTTTTTCCTAAAGGGTGTGAGCCTCCTAGTATCCTTGAATACGACCAAAAAGAGAAAATCATCAAGACCTGTTCATCAGAGGATCAGCCAGCTTTCGTCCCAGCAAACCTAAATTCAAAGAGAGTGACACAATTTTCCATTGCCCTGAGAGCATTCCAGCACTCAGGAGGCTCTAATAATTTGAACAAGGGGACCACTTCAAAGCCTTCAATATTGCAATTTTTGTAGTGCTGATGTGTGTAATTTGGGCCAAAATTTGACACAGGAGCAGAAACAAAAACAATATATTGTCTATAGTTATTTATCCAACACAGCAAATGGACTATAAACTATTTTTGTGAAATTGTATTTAGCATACATACTTTATTTGAATCAACTAGGCAATCATCTTCTGCAATATCACCATCCACACAGGGCCAAACTTTCCATTAGAAGACAGAGGCACAGTGCCTAGAGCCTATGGTGCTTGGAGGGCATCTCAAAAAATGTTTAGTTTCTTTTAAAATAAAAAAAAATGAAGCTTTAGATTAAAGAAGATATATAAAGAAGAAAATATATTCATCTTTATACTAATGCAGTCATAAAATATAATTGTAATTTTTGTGTGTGTCTGAAGGAAGTGGCCCATAAAGGCAAAAATTATAAATGTCATAACTAAACAGATATTGTTTGAATATTTGTTCCATCCAAGTCTTGGGTTGAAATCTGAAACCCAATGTCAGAGGTGGACCTAATGGGAGGTACTTGGATCGTGGGGAAAGATCCCTCTTCAATGTCTTGTTGACATCCTCATAGTAATGAATGAGTTCTTGCTCTATTTGTTCCCACAAGAACTGATTATTAAAAAGAGACTGGCACCCCCTTCACCTCTCTCTTGCTTCCTTTCTTGCACCATGTGATAACTGCTCCCCTTCCCCTTCCTCCATAAGTAGAAGCTCCCTGAGGCCCTCACTAGAAGCAGATGCTGGAGTCATGCTTCTTGTACAGCCTGCAGAACCATGAGCCAAATAAAGCTCTTTTCTTTGTAAATTACCCAACCTCAGGTATTTCGTTATAGCAGCTCAAATGGACTAAGACATCAACCCTGTTACCACACATGCCAAGAGTAAATCTGTTGTCATAAAGGAGATAAAAATCCTGTTTTCAGAAAAATAAAATCAAAGAATCTATTAATCACAGATGCATGATTGCTTTTCATACATACAAAGTTGGGAGTTGGGATGGTCTGGTGTGGGAAACAGGTAGTGGGTTAGCTGAGTAAGAAGCAACCACAATTCTCCATGTTTTGTGGTCATGACCCTCAATTCCTCTCTCACTTGCAGACTGTTCCAGCTAATTAGCAAATCAAAAGAAAAAGAAACAATTCGAGACCTCAGCACAATCAAATTAGTGGAGTTATTTGAGGATATCATTTTCACACAGTGTAATCATGCTCTCTTTGTTTTGGTCAAAAGAGTGAAAATTATCTTTCAAACCCAATGCCTTTCTCTCTACCCAAGTGGCTCTATGGTTAGTGGCATTTCCTATCTGCTCTCATCAGTTTTATACATGATCTTCTTCTATGAAGACAGGAGTGCACAATGTACAATTAAACAATACCCATCAAGCTTCCCATACAACAAGGACCTTTTAAAAATGCATTTGACTTTTAAGGTGATTCAGCAGTAAGAGCCATTAGTGCACCATCTAAATCAGGACTTGGAAAGTTTATTAAAATTGGATTTTTAACCTGATCCCAATTTCCTCTGCTTATAAAGAATCCCATTGGACTCCTTAATATTCATGCTATTAACCTGAAAGATTCAAATGGCCATTAAGGGAGGAGAGGCTATATAGGGCAGCCCAGTAGACAGGAGTTACAAATAAAACCCTCCTGAGTCTAGGCAGGTAAAATGGTGTGGATCCTGGACATCTTCAGAAGCAACCTCTCTCTTTTCTTCTCTCTTCTTATCTCTCTTCTCCTTGCCTCCCCTCTCCTGTCACATATAAAAGAAAATAATCAAAAACAACAACAGCAAATGTAAGCTAACCATACAATTACATAGAACACTGGACTAAGAGTCTAGTTTTTACTGCAAGGATAACTACCCTAAATAAATCACTTCTTCCTCTGGTGTCCTAATGAACTCCTTCAATTATAAAATAGGGAGTCTGGGCTAATGATCTCTATGATGGGTTACAAGCATGCACTTTGGAGTCATGTGAGATCTAGGACTTGAATATTAGTCCTACCACTTACAAGTATGTCACCTTGAACAAGTTGCCTGATTTCTCTCTAAATCTCAGTTTCCCCATATGTAAAATGAAAGAAAGGTGCAGCTCATGTAAGTCATTTTGCATGGTACCTAGTACATAAGCCTTGGCTATATCTCAGCTGGTATTATTACTGATATAGACTAAACTCATAGATCAAGTGGCTTTTGTTTCTATTTTACTCTTTGAGCCATTGTCTTCTACAGAAAACAGTTATAATTTAACTGATGCCAGAGAGTTTCTATAAAGGTGAGCTACAGGTGTCAGCCTTATTCTCCTTGAGATAAGATTTTATGCTGTCTTAGGGAAGTATAGGTGTCTTAACTTTCCATCTCTCCCCCAGTAACTGGCATAGTGTTGAACATATACCAAGTGCTCCCTAAAGACTTTGATATCTTAGAATATTAGCGGTGCAAAGATCATCTACTTAAAATCTCTCATTTTCCAGTTGTTGACACTGAGGAAGAGAGTATTGGGCCACACATTCTAGAAGTGACAGCAACTTTTCCAGCTGACTACCACTATGCCTTCTAAAAGCCTCCGTTCTTCTGCGTATAGCTTAGAAAGGGAAACATGTCTGACCTAAACCCTAACTCCTTGAGGGAAGTTCAATTTCCAAACTTTTTTTTTCTTTTTTGAAGCATAGTATATTTCAGATACCATGCAAGGTGGTTCTTGGGAGAGATAAATGAATCATGGCACCCATACTCAAGTCATTTATAATCTAGTGGGGAAGACAGATCCCTAAATAGATATTTTCAGCACAATGTTTGTGTTGGTATAGAAAAGCTAAGGTCTGCTACTCTATGAGCATCTGGATAGAAAGCCTAACTCATGACTTAGAGACTTCAGGGAGAGTTATTTAGGAAAGGTTGCAAATGTCTGGGCAGAAACAGAAAGCTAAATAAGAACAAAATAGCTGCTGATAGTTTTATTTATCTGAACATATTCATAAGAACATCAATGAATGATTCCTGGAATTGAAAAGAAATGCCACTCCTCAAATTCTTGTCACTTGGTGCATGTACCTGTAGTCATTACCTGTAAATGGAAGCTTCTAACAGAGACTCAACGCTGAGTCCTGGGGTTCTAGGTTCTTTCAATTTCTTGTGGTGGGGAACTAAGTATGTCAGTAACCTGCTTTAGCTTGCATGGTGCAAACAGAATCATTGCTAACCCACTTCCTCTCTCACAATGAGCTGTGAAATTCATACTGTGAGCACCAAAGCACATTGAACTCTTTAGAAACAGTAATCATACCAACTTAGAGCATCAGAATCATTCCCTATTTTGTAGAACTCATGATTTGCACTATGCTTGATTGCTGGTGGAAGCTTAAAGACACAGGGCTTTATCTCCATGTAACCCACACAACCTCATACATGATTTTACACAGCTTCATAGAATAAAGGAGAAAAGCACTTACTTTAAATCTAATGTAAGTTTAAATGCTAAGGCTTTTCAAAGCGGGACCTTAAAGTGACTTTTATAAATTCATATTTTTCACCTAAACTAGGCATGTCAATGGTAGTCTGACTCAAGTAGCTAAGGTCATTCAACTCCTAAAATCTTATTTTCCATAAGCAGCATTAGGATTAGGTCTCAGCTTCCAGGATGCTTCTGGCTTTATCAAACAGCCAGAAAATACTGGTCATTGCTTTGCTTTCTAAAAGGGCTGGAGATAACTTTTGCATGAGTTAAGGGCTCAAGTTCCTATAGAAGCTTTCCCTTAGATGGGAGAATATTTTTAAATTTAACACATTAATGTGAGTTGTATTTAACTCACACTCGTTTTGAGCCCAGGACCTTGTGAAGCACATGTAACTCACACATCTCTTTACCTTGGTAGCAGCCTGAACTATTTTTCAAGTTGTATATAACTTATGCACAGAAAACAATAAAAAAATTTTTTTAATTAAATTAGAAAGGTTTCTTTTGTTTTCAAACTTGTTTTTCTATTTTAGTAATAAAACACCATGGCCCCAAGGAAAAATCTGTTTTCTAGTACGGCAGTCAATGTGTTAAAAAAAATAATGAAATATTTTTTAAAAGTAAATCACAAATTCTAATTCTTCCAAATATGTATATTGCAATATTTAAGATATGGAGGATCTATTGAAATCTCATCTAAAGGAAGTTACATTGATGTGCATTCGGCTTTTTTTTTTTTTTCTTTTTTTTTGGTGTGGTTGCTGACCTGTCTTTGGGGGCAACTTGCGTTAGCTCAGGTAAGCAGGCAGCCCCGTTTCTCCAAGGAGATTCCAACGGCACGCTCCTTGAAATTTTCAGTCTCAAATCCAACTACTGGATGCAGATCAGTTATTCCACAAAACCTCCCAGCTTCCGGGACAGGCGGCGGGGGCAAGGAGACCCTGCTTTATTTCAGAGTTGACATTTGCAATCCTAGTACACCAGCAAAAGCCGAGCGGTAACCGGGGTCCACTTTCAGACGCGAAACCGAAGGAGAGGGCGTGTTCAATGGCCACAGGCCGCTCTCTGAAGCCTGCTCCCCGCGCGAATCCCCGGCCAGGCTGCAGCTCCGCGTCCCAGCCCGGCTTCAGAGCGAGCTCGAGAGGATGGCTCTCCCTGCTTCCCGGCCCGCGCTAGGAGCACGGGCGCCAAAGGTGGGTCACCTGCCGGGAAGGGAACGCCCGGTGCAGACGCACGTAGGAGGAGCACAGGTCCCAGTGACTGTGCGGAGCTGGGTAGAGGGGGAAGAGGTAAGCTCCGACCCAGCTAGGATCTGAGAGTAGACGGGACGTCCCAGATTTGCAGTGACGGCGGATTCACTAATCCAACCGCCCACCCTCCTGGGAGCGCTGGTCCCACCCCTTGGACTGAAACCTGAGGAACCGCCGCACTGGGTGGGCGGGACTGTCTCCTCTAGTACCCGTGGCGGAAACCGGGTGGCAGGCCCGGCGGAGCTGAGCCGCCGAGCGCAGGGTGGAGCTCCGGGCACCTGGCGGACCGGACTTGGGGCAGCACCAGAGCAGACTGGGCAGCAGTGGGCGCTCGCGATCCTCCTTGGCCCCACGCGCTCTCCCTCAGGGCTCGGCCTCCTGCGTCCCCTCCTCCTGCTCCTGCTCCTCCTCCTGCTCCTCCCCTCCCCCAGACTGAGCACCAAAACGCCCGCCTGCAAGGTCCTCAGCGCGCTGGCAGGCACGAGCCGCCGCCACCGCCGGGTCTCAGTGGGTGCTCACGCCACTTCTCCGCCTGTCCACCCCGACACATCCTGAAACTCGCTCCACCCGCCGCGGGTGTTCGGCAGTGCTGCCCATGGCCCAGCCCGAGAACCTATTTAGAGCGCCCGACGGGCTGGACGGCTGCGCGGCTCAGGTAAGTACAGCGTGCGAGGGCTAGGGACTCCAGGCTGGGGAGTGGCAAGGCGTGGGGCCGCTGCGGCGACTTCAACTGTTGTCCCGGACTTAGGGCAAGTGCAGAACAGAAGATGAGTTGGGGCTGGAGTAGGTGGGGTGGATGTACAAGGAACCAGGAAGGAGAGACCCAGGGCTTTCCCATCCTCCTCACCTCCTGCTCTAGCACCTCAGCTGTGGAAGTCCCCAGGGACTGTTGGTCTATAAGGACAGGGTTCTGGATCTCTTAATGAGTTGGATTCCCTCCCTCCCACCCCCAGCAGAGTCTGGAGGTTCGCTCCTGCCTGCCGCTACGCGACCGCAGCTTCACACTGGGGCCGTGTGGGGCAGCCAGAGCGCAGCGCTCAGTGGAGCCGGGTACCACTCGGGGCCAGGAATGGGGTTGGGGCTACAGTCCGCAAAAGTAATTTGGCGGAGGGAGCATCCGGGCTGGAGAAGCCTTGATCTGGTTTGCCTTTGCATTCGGATGGAGTGGGGAGGAGATTGGGCATTTCCCCAGGGGCGGGGATGCTAGCAAGGAGAGAGATTGAGATGACAGCCGGGACAGTAAGTAGCGTCTTTTTCCAAATGCCAATTGCACGCGGCTCCTGATTTTTCATATTACTTTTTACTTAATATTTTGTTCCTTCTCGATTTCTATTTCGGGCACCTTTGGTAGTGGCAGCGGATGGGGATGAGGGGTGACGGGGCGCGAACCCGCGGTAGGAGCGCATAGCCCCCAGCTCTGAACGAGGAGCTTACTAGCCGAGTCTGCTCTCTCCAGGTGCGCTCTCCCAACCCAGCAGCAGCCCGCGCGCTGCTCCCCCTTCTGGCCCCATCCTGTCCCGGGGACCGGGGGGCCGGCTTGAGAGCGGAATCTGGAGTGCAGCCGGGTGAGGGGATGGAGAAGCGGGAGCTAAAGCCTGAATGCCGGCGCAGGGTGTGGGGTGTGCTGGGCTGTGCTGTTATTTCCCGGAGCCATAGGTCTTTCATCTCACCCGCCGCGGCTGGGAGGGCATCCGCGCTTCCTCTCACACCCAGGGCAGTCTCTCCGGCTAGAGGTTGCATCCCTCCCTCTCTGCCTCCGACTTTGCAGAGCCAGTCGTATCCCTGCCTTGCCTTGCGCGAGTCTCGCTCCTCCCCCTCCCCCAGCGTTATCTCGGGCTATTTTTATCCACAACTTGTGCCAAGATGCTTTTGGGGGGGTTTCTGGGGAGGCGACTCCAAATCCATCGTCTTTGGGCTGCGCTCCCAGAAGCAGTCTCTTTCTCGCAGAGAGCAACCGCAAGGACTGATGAGGAGAGTGACCCAAGAAGCGGAGAAGCTAGGGCGCCCGCTCCTTCTCCGGCAGCCCGAGCTCTGGAGGGAAACCCCGCCACCTCCCGCCCGGGAGCTTGTCCCCGGACGAGTCCCCGCGCGCTGGGGTGCTCGGTGCTCGGCAGCGCTGTGGCAGCAACCTGAGCGCACACAAGATCCTTCTGTTTCCCCAGCGCGTTCTCGCTTTGCAGCCAAATCTCACCTTATTTTGTTGAAATGCAATTACCAGCTTCCACCCAAGGGTTAATTCCAGGAATTACATCTTCAGGGAAAAAAAAAAAGAGAGAGAGAGAGAGAGAGATAACCTAACTTCTGCCTCCTGGCATTTTTAAAGCGCATCCTTTGGCGTCCGGAATTATTCTTGCTTCCTGCTTTCCGGATAACATTGGGTAACTCTGGGTGCAGTTAGAATAAGCCTTACCTACCGAAATTTCAGAAGATGAACGCTTCAGCTGCAAATCCCCGCGTTGCCCTTCCCTTTGTATTTCCAGTGCTTAGATTTTTCCCCACAGGATTGCAGAAATAACATATTGAAATGGACCATTGTGTTACATAAGGTTTCCTCCAGCGCTAGGCAGAGAAAGATCAGCTTCTAAAGGAGTCTCCCCAGGATTCAGTTAGTCCATCTAACTCTTTCAGCCAACTTTGACAGAGATGGACAACTTCATGACTAAGCACTCTTAAGTGGAAGCAGTTAATTATGATAGCAGCCTAGAAGGAAGATCCCTTGGTGAGGCTTAACTTGAGCTGTGCTTCTAGGCTGTTGTTCTATCATGAAGCTGCAGATTATACATGCACTGTAGCTTTAAGATGGGAGATTTTTGCTCTGGGAAGCTGGTGACAAAGTGATACTTTGAACTTGCAAATGGGAGTCTGGAAAAGCCAAGGGCTCTTTACTCTCCTGTTGGTATTGCCTAGTATGAAATCTTATACCTCCCCACCACACTCCTTGAAAGTTGGGTCTTGAGATTTTCTTGTTGAAAGAAGAAATTCTTTTATTAAAAAGTCCTCCTCTCTCCTCGGAGCTCTCTGAAAGGAAAAGCAATGGGGAAGCTTTTCTTGTCTTAAATTAAAACTTGATGTTGACTAGGAACAGGGCTAGAGAGATGGACTGGCTAGTGTAAATTGCTTGATCAGTGCACACTGCCTTTTCTAGGCCATGGCATCTACCCACGGTGGCACATACTTGCCTTGAGTACTGAGTCAGGTTCTGTCTGTGGAGGCTCGGGTTTGGAGTGAGACACAGTGAAATGTATGGATGTTCTGATGGAACTGACCCTGCACCTGAAGTTAGTGTGCAGATACCAGGTTTCAGAGCCTGCTTCTAAGCCAGGGTTCCTGTGTCTAAGCCAGGGTCCATGTGCGAGAGACAGTTGTGGCAGAAGAGTAACTTCCTAGCTGCTCCGCGGGAAATGCAGTAACTTTCCAGCTATGGCAGAAGGCAGTAACTTTCCAGCTGGTGTTGGAAAGGATCAGGGCTGGCCCCTATCAGTTTGGTGTTATTGTCGTCCATCAACCTGGCTACGTGACCTAGTGCTTTTGATTGGGGCTGTCTTTTTCCTACAGGGGAGGGCAAGAGAGTGCTAGTTGGATTTGAAGTCAACTTCTTGCCTCACAACCTTAGGCAAACCATGTTTCCCTTTTCTTTTTTTTTTTTTTTTTTTTTGAGACAGAGTCTCACTCTGTTGCTCGGGCTAGAGTGCCGTGGCGTCAGCCTGGCTCACAGCAACCTCAAACTCCTGGGCTCAAGCGATCCTTCTGCCTCAGCCTCCCCAGTAGCTGGGACTACAGGCATGCGCCACCATGCCTGGCTAATTTTTTCTATATATATTTAGTTGGCCAATTAATTTATTTCTATTATTAGTAGAGACGGGGTCTCATTCTTGCTCAGGCTGGTTTTGAACTCCTGACCTTG